>JAJJLU010003998.1:0-21116 GCA_023807065.1 Isotricha intestinalis
CCCAAAAACACAGAAAATATTGATATAATTAAGGAGGTTATTTAAAATATAAAATTAACAAAAAGCAATAAAATATTTAAACAAAAAAATATTTCCTCTGAACAAAATTGAATATAAAAGAGTTTAGTAAAGATAAGGATTGGATGTAAACAGATTTATATGAATATTGAGAAGAATATAAAGTCATTTATATATTATTAAATAAATTTTAGAAAGCACATGGAAAAAAAATGATTTGAAAATCAAGAAAAAAAAACAAAAAAAAGCTATAATAAAAAAAATGAAAAATAAAAACTTAAAAATATGGAATAAGAAATTTAAGGAAAATTGAATAGTTTAGTCATATTGTTTCTTAGTAATGATGAAAATCGTCAATTTTATGATAAATATGGAGAAGAAGGGTTAGAACAACATCAATAACAACAAAATTCTGGACAAGGAAATTTTGGTTTTAATTTTGGAGGAGATTTTTCTGATATTTTTCTCAGTTTTTTGGAGGAGGTAAAAAAGGAAGAAAAGAATTTCATTTTTCTTCTTCTGGTGGAAATTTTAAAAGCGATTTTCAAGATATAAAAGGAAATATATTTATCTTTCATAATTCTATTTTATATTTTTCATTTAAAAATTAAAACATTTGTTAAAATTTCTTTAATTATTTAATTAAAAATATCAAATAAAAAAAAAAATTATAAAACTAATACTTTCATAAATAACTCCCGTTTAAATAATAATAATAAAAAAACTATCTAACAAACAAACAAAAAAAAAACAATGAATAAAAAGAATTAAATTAAATAAACTTCCTTATTTAAATTTTTTTTTCCTTTTTTTTTCTTTTTCCTTTTAAAACAAAGTAAACTTACAGTTAAAAAAAGTATAAAACTAATAACAATAAGTCCAACAACAACGACTAAAATAATTCTTCCTTCAAGTGGAGGTTGACAATATTGCATAATTCTTTCTTCACTCCAAGCTTCTCTTAAAACAGCATTTTTAAAATCAACAAAAGAAATATTTAAAGCAATTTCATCATCAATATAATATTCAACATGATAATCATCTAAAGTAGGATTATTAATTAAATTATCTTTCTTATGTAATTCAATATAAATATTTGAAGCAAATCCAGTATATTGAATTCTAGTTCCAAATAAACTTTTCATAAATAATTGAAATGGTGCTAATGTCATATCATGTCCTGAATACATTACAAATTTAGGTTCTCCATATGAAAATGTTCTTTTCTTACTTATATCCTTATTTATTCTTAATTCCATCCATTTTACTATTTTTCTAAATGACGGACTCGCTGCTAATTCTCCCATTTCTTCATTGCATTCTGCATGAAATAAAAATAAACTCTTCATTTCTACACTCAAATCATAATATTTTGTTAAATTTATACCTACTTTTTCTAATGATGACATATCTCGAAAATTATCATAATCTGTTAAAAACACATCAGCCATAAAAAAAACATTATAATAATCATAAAGGAAATTTGAATTATTCTGATGGAAATATTCCATTAATTCCTTACCATAAGTTTTATTTAATTTATTAAAAAAATCGATTAATTCTTCTGAATTTCTCAATTCTTCCTTAACAGTTCTCAAAGGAGGACAAGCAGCTTCTTTTAATAAAATATGATTCATTTCTTGTTGATTGAATAAATGAATAGGAATAATTTGGACTCTTTCAGGAAGAGCATTTTCTCCTAATTTTTTAATTTCTTCTTCCATAGCAGGAGTGATAGGATTAGGAGGAACAGCTTGAGTTTTTTCTCTTTCCTTTATACCCACTCCTGTGAAAGGAGGAAACATTCCTTGAAGTTGGGCTTGTGCTGACATAACTGTTCTAGACATGTCCGTTGAGAATACAAGTAACTCTTTGGGATCAAATAATTCTGAAAGCAACTTTTTGTATTTGTAACGGTTCCTTACTCCTAGAATGTATTCCATACGCATTCCAATGTCTGTCAACTCACCATTATTGTCCCATACTATCCCATACATGTCTGTCAATTCACGTACTTCTACTGGGTTTATTAATCCAAATCCTGGACCTCTAGCACCGTGACGAAAATGTTCGAAGACGAATATTATTTCTGATTTTATTAAAGGAAGGATGATGGGAAGGAGAAGAAGTAACATTTTTTTTTTTTAATTTTTTTTTTTTAAGTTTTTTTTTGGAGGTATTTTTTCAGTTTTTATATTTTTTTTAATTTTTTTTTTTTTATTTTTTTTGAAAGTTTCATAAAATTTTTTTTAGTTGAAATTTTAAATTTATTTTATATTTTTGAATTTATCATATTCAACAAAAGCATAATAAAAGAGTAAAAAAAATTAAAAAAAAATATAAAAAATAGATATAAATATACTTTCCCAATTAAATAACATATTATTTAAAAACAATGTCAGAGCCTGAGAAGAAATATCCATTAACTCAAATAGAAGCAGAAATGAGAAAATCACTGTTAACAAAAGAAGATGGTACTTACAACGTAAAATATAACTTAACCTTGACAACAAGAAGAGAATCAGATAAAAAAGCAGAAGAAAAACATGATTTTGAAGGAAATTTAGAATGTCATTTTTTATATTTTCCAAAACCAGAAATTAAAGAACCAAATCTTTTTCTAAATTTCGCAGGAGAAATTCATGAATTAAAAATAAATGGAACAAAAGTAGAAAAATATACTTATGAAAAACATAGATTATATTATAGTTTAGATTTATTAAAACCAAATGAAAATAATATAGTTAATGTTATTTTTTCAGGTGATTATAATCATAATGGAGTTGGATTACATCATTATACAGATCCAGCAGATAAAAAAGAATATTTATATACTCAATTTGAACCTTATGATTGTAATAGATTATTTCCTTGTTTCGATCAACCAAATATTAAAGCAGTTTTAGATTTAAAAGTCATTGCTCCCAAAGAATGGATTGTTTTATCTAATGCTTTCGAAAAAGAAATAACTGATTATATTGATGAAAATTCAATATCTTCATTTAATTTATCTCCAGAAGCTATAAAACATTTAGTTCTTGATCATGAAATTAAAAATAAAAAATATCATATTTATATATTTAATGAAACTCCCAAAATTTCAACTTATTTATATGCATTATGTGAAGGACCATATTATTGTATAAAAAATGAAAAATACCCATATTCAATACCACTTCGTCTCTTCATGAGAGAAAGTTTAAAAGATTATGGAGAACCAGATGAAATATTCCGAGTAACAATAGCAGGAATGAAATTTTATGGTGACTACTTCGGAATCCCATTCCAATTCGCAAAATATGATCAGATATTCTGTCCTGAATACAACATGGGTGCAATGGAGAATGTGGGTTTGATAACATTGAATGAGTTTTACTGTTGGAAAGACACTCCTACTCAAAGGCGTAGAACAGGTTTCGCAATTACAGTGCTTCATGAGTTAGCTCACATGTGGTTTGGTGATTTAGTCACAATGAACTGGTGGAATGATCTATGGTTGAATGAATCATTCGCTACATTCATTTCTCATTTATGCATGGCTAATTCAGAAGATTTAAATAAAGAATACAATACTTCATGGGTTCTCTTCGGTGATTATAAAGGAGGAGCTTACTCTGCTGATCAATTACCTACCACTCATCCTGTCATGAGTGAAGTGAAAGATACTGATGTAGCTGAAACTGATTTTGATATGATTGTCTATGAGAAAGGATCTTCTATGGTTAAACAAATGTATTATTATATTGGAGATGAAGCGTTTTCTAAAGGATTAAAAAATTATTTTCAAAAGTATAAATGGGGAAATACTGTTTTTGATAATTTTATTGATGAAATGATTAATGCTGCTGGAGATAAATTAAAAGATTTAAAAGTATTATGTCATAAATGGCTTCAATTAGCAGGATTGAATGAAATTTGGGTTGATATGGAATCGGATGAAAATACTAAGAAAATTACAAAATTTATTGTTAAACAAAAACCATGTTTAGAATCTCATCCTAATTTACAAAATCATATGGTTGATTTTCTATTTATTTATGATTTTAATGACACTTCGAAAAATAAAGTTTTTAAAAGAATGTTTATTGAAGAAAAGAATGAAACTTCATTTGATTTTTCAAATGAATTACAACCAAAAATGGTATTTTTAAATTATAATGATTGGGGATATATGAAATTATCTTTTGATAGAAAATCACTTGATGGAATAAAAGAAGGTTTTTCAGATTTTAAAGATCCTTTAACTAAACAATTAGTTTATCGTAGTTTATATGATCAATGTAGAGATGCTAAAATTTCTCCAATTGAATATTTAGATATAATATTTGCTTTAATCAAAAAAGAAAAAGATGATAATAATTTAATGGCTTTATTAAGACATTGTCATTCTACAATAAGAGATTTTCTTCCTTTAAATAATGTTATTGAATATAAAAAAAAATATTTCCATTTAATGTTAGAAACTTTTAATGAAGAATTATCAAAAATACACTTTAGTAAAGATATTGTAAAACAATTATTAATATTTTTACCTGCAAATTGTACTGATGATGAAGATAGGAAAATTTTAATTAAATTTCTTAATATGGATCCAAAAATAATTTCTCAAGAAAATAGATTTAAATTTGTTGAAAATATTTTTAAAAGTAGAACAATACCAAAAGAAGTAAAAGAAGAAATGTTTAAAATTGAAGAAGAAAGAGATAAAAAATCAGATCAAAGTGTTCAAAGTAAATTAACTTGTGAAGCTGGAATTCCTACGAAAGAAAATAAAGAATTAATTTGGGATAAAATTTTAAATTCTAAAGATTCTTTATATAATTTACAAAGTTTAATGTATGCTTTTGCTCCTTATGATCAATTAGATCTTGTTCAAGATTATGTTAAAAATAAATTTTTCGAAGTTTTACCTGATTTAGGAAAAAAAAAAGAAAGCTTCTTTATTGATACTTTTGTTGATTGCTGCTCTCCTGATTATTACACTGATGATGAAACTATTAAAAAAATGGAAGATTTAGTTCAAAAAGTTAGTGATATGAGTCAAGTTAAAAAATATGTTTCTGAAAAATTAGATTATATGAAAAGAAGAAAAATCGCTCAACAATTGGCTGAAGATTATATTAAAAATAAAAAATAATTATTTAAAGGAAAAATAGTTTTTAATAATTATTAAAAAAAACAAATATTTAAAAAAAAACAAAAATTTAACAATTTTAACCATAAAATTAATTAAAAAGTATTTTAAAAACACAAAAAAAATCCTTATCTAAAATAAGTAAAAAGACTTATTAATTAATGTAAAACCCCAAAAAAAAAATTAAAAAATAAAAAAATGTCAAACATGTTCGACCAATCTTACAACAATCCATACCACTTTAATCGTCACTCACTTGGTGATCAATATCGTTTAAACAACCAAAAGGTTCCTGAAAACACCTCATGGTTCACAGGAGGAGGAAATCAAAGACAATCAGGTTCTATTCTTCGTGAGAGTGCCCGTTTCGTTCTTCCTCCTTCGAATTACGGACAACCTCGAAGTCAAAGTTATAATAAATATAATAATAATAAAAATAGTGATACTGAATATAATAGTGAATATGTTGCTTATTCTAGAGAATATTATCAACCTACTAGGGGACTTGGAAAAAGATTAGACTTAGATAAGAAAATGCCTTTTAGAGAAGATTCTAAAGTTAATAATGATAATAATATTGGTGAATATGGGAAATATGATATTCCTCCTGCTTTGATGAAAAAATTAAAAATGCTTGAGAAACAATATGGGAAATTTAATGTTGAAAATAATGAAGAAACTGAAGATGAAAAAGTGAGTGTTACTGAATCTGAAGAAGATATTATTATTCCACAAAAACCTAAAAGAATTATAAAAAATGAAGTTATCGAAGAACCAAAACCAAAACCAATACCTAAAAAAGTTAGAATTCCAACTCCTGAAAATTTGGTTTTTTCATTAGAACAAGAAGAACATGAACAGAAAGAAATTCCTGTTTTAAAACGTGGGAAACAAAATAATATGAAAATTATTAAACCTGAATTAATTCATGATGTTATTGAAAAAGAAAAAGATAAAGTGATTAATAAAAGTGTAAAAACAGAAAAACCTAGTGATGAGAGAGTTGATGATGAAAATAATGAAAAACCTAAGAGATTTGAATATCCTGTAGAAATTAATATTCCTTATAATGTAGTTAAACCAAAGGAAACAGAAAAAAATAAAGAAAATGATTATAATCATGTTAATATAAGTAATATTCGAGGAGATAATAGTGTTAAAAGTCCTGCAATTGAAAAAGCAAAGGAACCGAAACCTAAGGCAAAAGTTATTGAACAACAAAAGCCTATTACAATTGAAGAACCAAAAAAAAAAGTAGTTGAAGAACCAAAGAAAAATATATATGAAGAACCAAAAAAAAAAGTAGTTGAAGAACCAAAGAAAAATATATATGAAGAACCAAAAAAAAATATATATGAAGAACCAAAAAAAAAAGTAGTTGAAGAACCAAAAAAAAATATATATGAAGAACCAAAACAAAAAATATATGAAGAACCAAAAAAAAAAGTGGTTGAAGAACCAAAACAAAAAATATATGAAGAACCAAAAAAAAAAGTTGTCGAAGAACCAAAAAAAAAAGTAGTTGAAGAACCAAAACAAAAAATATATGAAGAACCAAAAAAAAAAGTTATCGAAGAACCACAACCAGTTATTACAGAAGAAATTAAACCGAAACAAATTACTAAATATGATGAACAACCAAAAAATGAATTCAAGAAGAAAAAAGTAGAAGAACCAAAACCTAAAATAGAAACAAAGAAGAAATTTATTCCAATATATGAGGAATATAATGATGATAGAAGTTCCTATTTAAAACATGATATAATAACAGCACCTGAAAATGTAGTATTAAAATCAGCATATGCCAAAGAGAAATATGAAGAAGAAGAATCAGAAATTCCTCCTCAAAATGTTGAACAAGAAAATAAAGAAAATGAAAATCCAGAAATAAATCAAGGAGAAGAAGAAGAAAAAAAATCAGAAATAATTGCTCCAATACAAGTAGAAGATGAAAATGCAGAAGAGAAAATGTCAGGAATAATTGAAGGAATTAAATTAGATGAAGAAATACCAGATGAGAAAATGTCAGGAATAATTGAAGGAATAAAATTAGATGATCAAGATAATAATGATGAAGTTCCTCCTCAAAAAGTTGAAGTTCCCGAAGAATTAGTTAACAATAATAATAAAGAAGGAGGTGAAGAATTAGAACCTTTTATGGATGAAACAAATGGAATAAGAAAACATTTAATAATTACTTATGTGACTCCGAAAAAAAATTTTACTCCTGAATCAATTGTTTATGATGGAGAGTATATGAAAGGTGATAATGAAGAATTACCTGGAGCTGTTATAAGAAAAGAAGAAAGTTTTAAAGAAGAAAATATTGGGTATATGGAAAATTCTGTAAAGGGTTCATTAATTCAAGAACCAGCTGGAGCAGCCAAAACGAAAAATAAACAAAAATTCAAAGAAGAATCATTTGGTTATATGGACAACAAAGTTGAAGGAACTGATAATGAAGGACCAGGAGCAGCAAAAAGGAAAAAGAAAGATAAATTCAAAGAAGAAGAAATTGGTTATATGGACAACAAAGTTGAAGGAACTGATAATGAAGGACCAGGAGTAGCAAAAAGGAAAAAGAAAGATAAATTCAAAGAAGAAGAAATTGGTTATATGGAAAATATAAATACGTATCCAAAAGAAGAACCCATAGAAGTTTCAGAAGAACAAAAAAATCCAGAAGAAATGGATTATTTTATGGATGAATCTATATCAAAGGAAAAAAGACATAGAATTAAAACAAAAACTCGAGAAGGTATAATAGAAATAACACCAAAGGAAGAAGATAGAAAAGAAGAAGAAGAAACTCCAGATGAAAAATTTTCAGGAATAATAGAGGGAATTAAAAATTCAGGTGAATATTATGAAGATGGAGAAATAAAAGGAATTTTAGGAGAAAAAGAAGAAGAAGGAGAAGAAAAAGAAAAAGAAGAAGAAGTTCCAATAAAAGAATTTCCAGTGGATGATTATCAAGATGAAGTATACAAAGAGAATCGTCATAGAATAACAACATTAATGTTGAAAAAAAATAATATCAACAATGAAGAATCAATAAATTACATGTCAAATAAATTTGAAGGAGATGAAGAAAATGAAGGTGGAGTCGTAGATAAAAAAGAAGAATCTTTTAAAAAGCAAAAACTAGATTATATGGAGCCGAAATATGAAGGAGATAATATTCCTTTACCAGGAATTGTAAAAACAAAAGAGAAAAAATTTAAAAGTGAATCATTTAATTATTATGAAGGAAGAAATGAAGGAGATGAAGAGAATCTAGGAGGAGCAGTAAAGAAGAAAAAAAAAAATAAATTTAAAGAAGAAAATGTAGAATATCAAGATCAAGAATTTAATAAAGAAGAAATGAAAGAAGAAGAACCAGAACCAGAAAAATTAACAGAAGAGCAACCAGATTTTATAATATCTGGAGTAATAAGTGGAAAAAATGCAAAACCAGAAGAAATAGTAAAAGCAGAAAATGCAGATAATAATAATTATCCAATAGATTATTATTTAGATGAAGATGAAAATAAGAGAAAACATAGAATTAGATTTTTACCTCATCATCCTATTAAAAATGATAAAGGTGAAAACGGAGAACCAGATGAATTTATTGAAGGTTATTTAAGAGGATTTAATGATAAATCTTTCAATGAAGAAGAATATGGTTATACTGATGATTATGTTGATCATAATGAAAAGAAGAATAAGAAGAAAAATAAAAAAGAAAAAAAAAAGAAATTCAAAGAAGAAAATGTGGAATATGAAGAAGGAGAATTTAATAAAGAAGAAGAAAAAAAACAAGAAGAAGAAGAAAATGAAGAACCTGAAAAATTAAATGAATTACAACCTGATGAAATTTTTTCTGGTGTTATTCCTGGTTTAAAAGCAAATGAAAATGAAATTGAAAACGCAAAAGATGTAAATGATTATCCTGATAATTATTATATAGATGAAGATGAAAATATTGATGGACATGATTTAAAAACTATTGTTTATAATGATAATAATTATAGTGGTATTATTTATGGAAATCAAAAAAATAATGATTTTATTGATGCTGAAAATTCTAAAATACCAGAAGATGAAAATGTTAATTTATCACAAATTTATGTTGATTATAGTAATGATTTAGAAGAACATTATAATTTTAATGAAATTTAAAAAATTAAATAGTTTTATTATTACTTTCAATTTTTTTTGTTTTCAAAAAAAATGTTTTCTTTTTTATTCTTTGTAAAAAAAACTGTTTTAATATATATCATTTATTAATTATTTAGAAATCTCATGAGATAATTTTAATTTTTTTTTTGACAAAAATTAAATATTTAACTTATTAAAAAAAATAAAAAAAAAACTAATATTTCTAAAAATTAATGATAGATAAAACTCCAATTCCAGGTTTAGAATTAAATAGCACAGAAGCTAAAACTCAAATAAATAATTTTTGGAATTATTTAGATGAATTAGCAGCAAATAATCCAGAAGAATATAAAAAATTTATATCAGCTCAAATGAAAAAAGGAGTTTCAATGGCACAAGAAATAAGAAAAGAAAAAGAATTTCAAAATAATAATAATATAAAATCTAAATTAAATAATATAACAAATCAAAATATTCAAGTTAAAAAAGAATTCGAAGTTTATCCTTATTTATGTTTAAGATTTAAACCCTTAAAAATATTAAAAAATGATTTTGAAACAAATGAAAGAGAAAAAAATAATATTTTTTTCAAAGAAAATAATTCTCAAGAAATAATAGAAAATCCAACAATTAAATTTGGAAATGAATTTCAAGACGATGCATTTTCAAATAAAGTGATTCAAAACAGAAAAATATATTTAAATATTATTTACTCAGATGATTATTATAAACCAACTGATGAACAAGGAAATTTTTTATCAAATGAAAAAGTTTCAAATGAAAATAATTGGAAATATATTCCAACTGAATTTAGATATAATGGAAAAAATAATTCAATGACTGGAATAAGATGTGATTATTATGATGTTATTGTAAGTTCTATTATTATATCAAAAATGAAAAACAATGAACAAATCTATAAAAGTATATTAGGATATATTACGAGGAAATTTATTATTTTTTCTAATGATAAATTTATTTTATTTACTGGAAGTGTAAAAATAATTCAAGAAAAATTATATAAATCTATTAAATCTAAACCTGATATTTTTAAATCTAAATTAGGAGAAAATCATATTGTTCCTAATTTAAATAATAATAATAATAATAATTTAAATAATAATAATATAAATAATAAAAAAACTAGTAATGAAATAATTACAAATGAAAATGAAATTACAAGAAAAGAAAATGATTTAAATGAAATAAATGAAAATAATATTATTATTCCTTCATCTTCAAATTTAAAAAATGAGAAAGGAAAAGATATTATAAATGAAGGAAAAAAAGAGAAAAAAATAATAATAGAAGAAATTAAATCAGAATCAAATAATAAGCAAATAATACCATTAAAAAAAAGAATAATTGATCAAAGTCATATGGAAGTAAAATTTTTTTTTGATGAATTTGATTATTTAAAAGGAATAAATGAAATTGATTTACAAATTTCAGAAAATGGAATTATTATTCATTTAGATAATCCATTTTATATTATTGATAAAAATTATGAACCTGTAGAAATGAAATTTGATTTTAAAGTTAATCCTGATAATTGTAAAGCTAAATATTCTAAAAAAGAAAAAATTTTAACTGTTATTATTGAAAGAATAATTAATTAAGAAAATAAATATTTTACTTTTCTTTTTTTCATTCATTTTTTTTTCTTTATTTGATTTCATAGTTTATTTAATTTTAAAATTTATTTTTTTCTTTCTGTTTTGAGCTTTAAAACTTAATGTATTATTTTACTTTATACTTGTTTTTATCGTATGAAATCAGAATAATAAAATGTAGACTTTTATCAAAAACTTTTTAACCCATTTTTGAAACTTTTGATTTATATACTTAAACAGAAAATATACCAGATTATTTTTGATTAATACTTTTTTTACAATTTATATAATATCTAAAAATTATTTATGCTGAATAATATTTTTCATATTTCTAATTATTATGAATTAAAAAGTATATTTTAAACACAATAAATCATTCATATTTTAATAGTTATTAATTTATTAAAAAATAAATCAAATTTTTTAAATTAAAAGTATTTTCAAAATATAATAATTATTTTTATATGATTTATCAGAAAATAATAATTATTAATTTTTCTATTTTAGTATATTAAAACATTTCATTCGATTAAAATGTATTTATTTAAATTTATCTAATTTTAATACTAATAATGTTAAATATATGAGTTATATGTTCTCTGATTGTTCTTTTTTAACTTCTTTAAATTTATCTAATTTTAATACTAATAATGTTAAATATATGAGTTATATGTTCTCTAATTGTTCTTCTTTAACTTTTTTAAATATCTAATTTTAATACTAATAATGTTAAAGATATGAGTGATATGTTCTATCTTTTAAATAATAGTTGTGATATTATTACATCTGATAAAAGATTATTTAATCGTATAATAGAATAAAACTTTTGATTTACTATTTTCCTTAAAAACCAATTGTTTTTTTTACTTTTGAAAACTTTATTATTCTTTATTTAAATAAATAATTCTTTATATTGAATTTCATTTTTTTTTTTGATTTAATTAAAAATATTTTAAATTAATTAATTGTGAAATAATAAATAATTCTAAACTACTTATTATTTATATTTTTCTTTTTCAATTAATGAATTTATAGTTACTTTATAATAATTAAATTATTTTATTTTATTGGTTTTTATTATGCTGTGTTCAACCTCAATTTATTATTTTATTATTTGTATTATTAATTAATTTATTTATTTTTAGTTACATTAAAAAACTTTGATTTTTATAAAAAAATATTAAATTAATTATTTAAAATGACTCAAATGAATTTGAAAACACTTAAATTTAATTTTTTTCAAATAATAAAAGATTCAGAATTTCTAAATAAAAATAATGAAATTTCAACAGAAAAAAATAAAGAAAAGATAGATACTTTAAATATAAATTTATCGGATATTTCACCAAATCAAATGTATGCAATTGAAGGAGTAATTTTTATATGTGGAGAAGCAATAAGAAAAAACGAAGAAAAATTAATAAGAGAAAAATTAGTGATAAAAGTAGTGAATAATAAAATTATGGATAAATATGAAATATATAATAGATTATTTTATGATTTTCAAATAAAAGAATTTAATAATAAAATATATTTTATTTGTATTGGAGGTGATTTAGAAACATATAATTTAAATGAAGAACTAAAAGAAAAAAAAGACAATACAATAAATAAAATTTTTATGACTTCAATAAAAATATACGATGCAACTTCCTTTGTTAAATTACCTTTACCTTTAAGAAAGACAGATAACACAAAAAACCCAATTGATAAATATTTATTAAAAAATATTAAATTATTGAGAGATGAAAATACAGGAGAAATTTATTCAGAAAAAGAAAAATTATCTGGTCTTGAAAGTTTTCAAAATATATCTTCTTTCGCAATTAATTCTGATTTTTCTCAATGTGCAATTGGAATAGAAAAAGGACAAATAATATTGATTTTAGGAAAACCAAATTTATTATCATGTTCTTTAAAAGATATAAAAATAAGAAAATTAAAACAAAATAATAATGAAATTCCAATTACAAATTTAGCATTTCATAATATTTTAAATAATGAAATTTTATATGTTTCAAATACAAAAACAATTTTTTATTATATAATAGATAATAATACTTTTAATGATAAAATAACTAATTTAAATATTTATGATATTGAAGGAGGAGCTTATAGTGGATGCATTGATGTAAAAAATAATAAATTAATAGTCTTTAGTAATATTAAAAACACAATTTTAGAATATGAAAATTTAAAGAGATTAAATAGTTGGTATTCAGAAGGTAAAAAACATTGTATAAAATATTTTCAAAATTATATTATTTATGTTACTTTAGAAAGTAGAATTAATACTCTTGAAATTTTTGACCCTTATAATTCTTGTTTTTTCTATTATAATAAATTTCCTAGAATTTATGCTATTTGCTGTGATCAAGAATTTGTTTATGCTTTTATTGATGATGAAGAACATAGGAAATGTATTATTAAATTAAAAGAAAAAGATAATAAAGATAAATTTGAAATTTTATTTCAAAACAATTTATATGATTTTGCTTATAAATTTGCAATTAATTTAAATTATGATAATGAACAATTATCTGAAATTTCACAAAAATTTGGAGAACATTGTTATTCAAGAGGAGAGTATAATAAATCAATTGAGCAATATATTAAAACAATAAATTATTTAGAGCCTTCAAATATAATTCAAAAATTTTTAGAAAAATCAAAATTAGATTATTTAATATTATATTTAGAAGCACTTGAATTAAATGAAATTTTTCAAAAAAGAGACCCTGAAGAATTAAAAGATTACACAACTTTATTATTAAATTGTTATATTATGCAAGAAAAATTTGATAAATTAAAAGAATTTATAGAAAAAAATAAAAAATTACCAGAGAAAATAATAAAAAAGGCAATTAATGTATGTTTAGAAACAGAGACAATTGATTTAGCTTTACAAATAGCAAAACAAAATAATTTAATTGAAGATGTTTTAAGAATATTAATTGAAAAACAAGGTAAATATATTAAAGCTCTTGATTATATTCAACCTGATAAAAATGATAAGATTAATAAAAGCCAAGTTCAAGTTATTGATAGAATAAATCTTTTTTGTAAATTTAGTCAATTATTTTTAGAAAATGAAGAAATGAAAGAAAAATTTTATTCAAGAGTAGAACAATTTATAGATGAATTTCATTTTAAATTTAATTATGAAGATATGGTAAAATTAGTTCAAATATTTTTTGGATATGATAAATATTTTAAATTACTTTTTGATAAATTAGAAAATTATTCTGGAATATATAATAAAATAGATCAAAGTTTAATTCATAAAAGAATAGAATTGTATTTAGAAGATGAAGATATTTCTCAAAGAAATAAAATTTTAAATATGTTACAATCAGAAAGATATAAAAATGTATATAATAAAACTTATTTATTAATGTTATTTAAAGAAAAAGAATTTTCAGAAGGAGAAATTGCATTATTAAAAAATAATATAGATAAAAATAAAAATGAATTATTATCAATTTATATGGATAAAAGATCTTATGAAGAAATAATAAATTTTTGTACAAATAATTCAGATAAAATTTATTTAGATTTAGCTTTAAATTATTTTTCTTCTCCTGAAAATAGAATTCCAAAAGAAGGAGAAAATAAAGAAGAATTAAATAAACAAATGAATATTTATTTACAAAAATTATTAGATAATATAATAGAAAATAAATCAATTATTCCAGTTCATGCTTTAGATATTTTAAAAGAATCAAATCCTAAAATTTCAATGAATTTAATAAAAAATTTCATGAAAAAATCTTTTAAAAAAGAAGAAGAACCTTTAGAAAAAAATAAAATATTAATAAATGAATTAAATGAAGAATTAAAAAAAACAAAAAAAGAAATAAATGATTTAAAAACTAAAAATTGTACTTTAATTTCTGGAAATTGTCCTGAATGTGGTTTAAAAATTTCTCTTCCTGCTATTTTTTTTTTATGTCATCATACTTATCATTCTCTTTGTTTAATTTCTTCTAATTATGATGAAAATCCCGAATGTAGAAAATGTTTAGAAAAAAAAAATAAATTAGTTAATAATATGATTAAAGAAAGAGAAATTATTTATGATAAAAATAAATTTAACTCAGAAATTCAAAATAAAGGAATTTATTCCTTTTATGGAAAAGGAATTATGGGATTTAAAGATTTGAAAAATGAAAATTATGTTATTAATAGAGAAGAAAATATTGAAGAGAAGAATAAAAAGAAATGAAATTAATAGAATTAAAACTCAATATAAGTAAATATAATATAATTTAAATAAATAATCTTATTTAAAAAAAATAATTTATGGAATTAAAAAAAAAATATAAAAAAATATGAAATACTTTAAAAGCGTTTTTTTAAATAATTAAAAAAAAAGTAAAAAACTTATTTCTCCTGAGTAATTCTCATATACTTACAAAAATCTTTAAAACTAATTTGATCTCCATTTTCAGTAGCATTTTGTAAAACATTTTTCATTTCATCCTCACTAATAGTTTCTCCGATATCTCTGCAAATTTTTTTAAAAGTATCAAAAGTGATAGATTCCTTATCAGGATTATCAATAAAAAGATCGAAAATAGTTCTAAGTCCAAAATCAGTTTTTCTATCAGTTAATCTATCATTAATGAAAGAAGCAAAGAAAGGCCAAGTAACAATATCTTTTGTTTCACTCATTTTTTTAACAATATCATATAAATCAGGATTTCTAACATCAAATCTCATACTTTTCATTGCATCTAAAGCATCTTTAATTTTAATACTTTGATTACCTTCATAATCAAATAAATCAAAAGCTTGTTTTAATTCACTCATATCTTCATCTGGTAATTCAGGCTCAGGTAAATTTGGTTTATCTTCATTTGCTAAAATAAATATTAAATATATTTCATCTTCTAATATATTCATTCCTATTCCTATTTGAGTATAATTTGGATCTGTTAAAAATTTACGACCATATAAATTTTCATCATTCTTATTTAATAATAGTTTTGGAATCTCATTTTCTGGATCATCTGCTCCTATATCTCCTATTAATGATGGATTTTCTGATAAATATTGGTCTGGAATTATATTTTTTAATTCTTTTCCTTTTTTGAAAAGTTTATATTTAGGATTTAATGAAAATTTTTTCGACTCTTCTTGTGCTATTTTTGTTAATAAAGGATTTAAACTTAAACGAGGAAGAGATTTCATTTTTTTTATTTCTTGAAGAAATATATCTATTTCTTCTAAAAATGGATCTGATGATTTTATACGAGATAAATTCTTTCGAAGTATTTGTATTTGTGATGTTAAAGATTGAGGATTCTCACGAAATTTATTCAATGAAGCAAGGATGTCTTTTTCAAATTGAGATGTCATTTTTTTTTAAAGATTATTTAAATTTTAAATCTTTTTTTTTAAAAAAACTTTATTTTATATTGTTGTTATTAATAAAGAAAAGTAAATAAATGGTTGATGTAAATGAAATTTCACAATTATTAGAAGATTCATATATAGATAAAGGGGAAAAAATAAATAAGAGAAATTCATTTACTTTAAATAATTTAATAAAAGGAAATGCACCAACCCAAACACAAAATCAAACTAAAAAATTATTAACTTCTTTAGATAGTAATTCATCAATTGTTGTAGGAGGAAATATTATAATGGTGAATGATACAGAAAATAAAAAAGTATAATTAATAAAATTTATATATTTAATACTTTTTTTAGAAAAATTCTGAATTATTTGATGATGAAGAGAAAAAAGATAATAATTTAAATCAAAATCCAAATTTAAAAGAAGAAAAAGTAAAAAATGAAAATCTAAAATTTAATGAAGAGAAAAAAAAAAGTAATATTTATCCAATTGAAAGTGAAAAAATAGAAAAAAATGAAGTAAATAATATTTATTTAGAAAAAAAAAATGATTTACCTAATTCAAATAATGAAAAGAATTTATTACCAAGAGAAAAAGATGATAAATTATTAAAAAGTTCAAATAAAGAATTTTATGAGAAAAAAATATTAGATTTAGAAAAAGAAATTGAAGAAAAGAAAAATTTTTATTTATCAGAAATTCAAAAAGAAAAAGAAGAATATGATAAATTAATAAATGAACATGATAAAGAAAAAGAAAAAATAAAAAATGAAAATAAAAAAAATATTGATATAATAGAAGAAAATTATAATGAAAAAGAAAATAATTTAAAAGAAGAAATAGAAAGAATTAAAAATGAAATAAAAGAAAAATTAGATTTTGATAAAAATGAAATGGAAAAAGATTTTAAAAATAATAAAATAATAATAGAAAATAAATATAAATTAGAAATTGAAAATATTAAAAAACAACATGAAAAAAATATTGATGAAATAAAAAATAAAAATTTTGAAAATAATCAAATTTTAAATTTACTTAAACAACTTGAAAATTCATCAAAAAAAATAGATGATATAACAAATAAATTTAGTTATGAAAAAGAAGAAAATTTTTTTAATAAAAAATATGAAATTGAAGAAAGAGAAAGAAATATAAAAAGAAAACAACAAGAATTAAATGAAAGACAAACAAAATTATTATTAGAACAAGATTTAATAAAACAACAAACAGAAAATTTATTAAAAAAAGAAAATGAAAATAAAAAAAAATATTTAAATGAAAAAGATAAAATAGAAAAAGATTTAATTAAATTAAATGAATATGAAAATAATATAAATTTAATTATTCCAAATTCAAAAGAACAAATAAGTAAAAATAAAAATGATATTGAATTTTTAAAAAATCAAATTAATTCAAAAGAAGAAAATTATAAAATTGAAAGTTCAAAATTAAATAATCAAATAAAAGAAGAAAAAACAAAATTAAAAAATGAAATTGCATTATTTGAAAATTATAAAAATGAATCTTTTGAAATTTTAGAAAAACAAAATACTGCTTTTGAAAAATTTAAAAAAAAATTTAAAGAAGAACAAAATGTTTTTAAAGAAAAATTAAACTCTGTTTTAAAAAATGAAAGAATAATTTTACAAAATTTAGATTTAGCAGAAAAAGAAAAATTAAATTTAGAAGAAAAAGAAAAAGAAATTATTCAAAAAGAAAATAATCTTATTTTAGCACATCAAAGAATTGATATTGCAATACAAAGATTAAAAGAAAAAAAAGAAAGCACACAATTAAAAAGAGAAAATATTAGAAGACAAAAAGAAGAATTTGATTTTAAATCTAATCAATTAAATCAATTATTTGGTTATACTGCATAAAAAAAGTTAAAAATTTAAAAAAAAATATTTTTTTGTTTAAATTAAAAATAATTTATTTTTATATTATTTTACTTTTTATATTTTTAAAAACACTTTTTCTTCAAAGATCACTATTTTCATTTTTAACATTATTAAAATTAATTTCATTCTTTAATAATTTTTTAAAATCACCTCCTCCAGAAATAATATTATCTAAAATATTTACTAATTCTTTTTCGTTAAATTTTTCATTAGAAATAGGATAATATTTTTTTCTTTTTCCTTTTAAAATAATAGCTTTACTATTTTTATCTTCTTCATTAAAAGAATCCCAAAAAAATTTATAATCATTAGGATTTAAATAAAAAATACTTATTTTATCGTTTAAATATTTTTTCCCTAAATTTTCTAATAATTTATTTTCAAAATCATTTAATTTTTCTTTATTAAAATAAATAAAACAAGTATTTTTTCCATCATTAACATTACATAAATTTTTATTTTTATAATTATTAAAATTTAATTCTCTAATTTTAAAAACTTTATTTTTATCTTTTTTCTTATAAGCATAATTATTTAAAAATTTTTCAATATGATCTCTAGTTAATTCTTCTTTATAAAAATCACCTTTTAATTCTTCATCATCAGTAACAACAAATAAAGAAGGAAATTTAGTAACATTAAAACTATTACATAATTCAACTTCATTATTTCTAATTTGTCCAAAAGATAATTTTCCTAGAAAATGTTTAGACAAAGCTTTAAACAAAGGTGGAGTATTTTTTTTTTGAGTAAATAAAATAACATGATAAATATTATTATTCATATTAATAAAATCATTTAAATTATCTATATTAATAACTCGAACAAAATTTTGCATTTTTGAAGTACCATATTTAAACATATCTTCCCAAATTAATTTTCCATTATAAATAATTTCTTCTTTTCCATCATCAGGAAAATATAATATTTTAGGAGTATCTCTAACAGAAAATTCTTCACAAATTTCTTCATCGCTTTTACAATTAACTGCAGCACTAGTAAAAATTCCATATGTTTTTTCAGCAAATGTTTTAATTAAATCACTATATGTTTTAAATTCTTTATCATTTGATTTAAAAAATAAAATAAACCAACTTCCTTTTCTATTATAAATTTTACTTAATATATTCATTTTCACATTTATTATATCTGTATTTTCAAAATAATTTTTATTATCATCTTCTTCTTCTTCTCTAAAACCTCTTCTAAAATTTCCACCAGAAGAAGAAAAATGAAATTCTCTTCTTCCTCTTTGACCTCCTCCAAAAAACTGAGAAAAAATATCAGAAAAATCTCCTCCAAAATTAAAACCAAAATTTCCTTGACCAGAATTTTGTTGTTGTTGATGTTGTTTTAACCCTTCTTCTCCATATTTATCATAAATTTGTCGAGTTTCATCATTATTAAGAACTTCATAAGCATTCGCAATTTTTATAAATTTTTGTTTTGCTTTTTCTGGATTTTCTTTATTTTTATCTGGATGATATTTTAGAGAAAGTTTCTTAAATGCACGACGAATTTGTTGTTTTGATGCTCCGCGTGATACTCCTAATATACTGTAGTAATCTTCACATATACATAATATTAATATAATGAGAAATAGGAGGAATGATTTCAATGACATTTTTTAACTTTTAAAATGTCTATTTATTTTTTTTAATTTTATTTTTTTAAGGGTTATTTTTTTATTTTTATTTATTCAATTTTTTATATATTTATAACGGATATTTAATGTATTTATATAATATTTTGGTTTTCTTATAAATATTATAAAATAAAATTTATTTTTAGATTCATTTTTTATTTTATTAAGTATTAAAAACATATTAAGAATATCTACTTTAAATTAGATAAAATTATCTAATTGATCTTTTTATTATTATTCATAATTTTTTAAAAATAAATATACAAAAATTTAAACATTAAATTCATAAATTAAACTTAAAAATATATATTAACTGTTAAAAAAATGAGATTTTTTGAGAAAATATATATCAAAAATAAAAATAATATTGTAAAAAGAAATAATAAAATTATAGAATAAGATTTAATAATTTGTTATCAGTTGTAATAATATCACAACTATTATTTAAACGATAGAACATTCCACTCATATTTTTAACATTATTAGTATTAAAATTAGATAAATTTAAAGAAGTTAAAGAAGAACATTTAGAGAACATATAACTCATACTTTAACATTATTAGTATTAAAATTAGATAAATTTAAAGAAGTTAAAGAAGAACAATTATAAAACATGTTACTCATATTTTTAACATTATTAGTATTAAAATTAGATAAATTTAAAGAAAGTAAAGAAGTACATTCGGAGAACATATAACTCATATTATTAACATTATTAGTATTAAAATTAGATAAATTTAAAGAAATTAAAGAAGAACATCCAGAGAACATACCACTCATGTCTTTAATTTTATTAGTATCAAAATTAGAGAAATTTAAAGAAATTAAAGAAGAACAATTATAGAACATATAACTCATATTATTCACATTATTAGTATTAAAATTGGATATATTTAAAGAAGTTAAAGAAGGACAATTAGAGAACATGTAACTCATATCTTTAACATTATGAGTATTAAAATTAAATAAATTAAAAGAAGTTAAAGAAGAACATTTATTGAACATTTTTCTCATATTAGTTAAAGGTCTTTTAAATTTAATTAATATTTTATATTCTCCTATTTCTTTAAATTTATATTCTAAATCTATTTTTTTATTTTTCAAATATATTTCTATACACTTTTTCATTTCTTCTTTTTTATTTTTATATAAATAAGTATCTTTATAATCTGTTTTATATTATTAATGATTTTATTTCCTTTTTTTAAATCTTTAATATTATAAATACATTCTATATTATTGTATTTATTTATATTAAATTCTTCAAAACAATATTTTCTCTCTTTTAATTTAGGATAAT
>JAJJLU010003999.1:0-21112 GCA_023807065.1 Isotricha intestinalis
TAATTCTGGAGTATCTACTAATTTATTAAATCCAGAGTGTTTAAGTGCTAAAACTTCTATGATTTCTGTTCAAGATATAAAAAATAATTTATATAAATCTTTACCTTCATACAGTATTAAGGGAAAAATTTCAAGTAATTATAAAGCTGAGAATTATTTAGAGACAAATATAATTATTTTTAATGAAGAAAAAATGTTTCCTGATTATTTTGATGATTCTGATGAAGATTTAGATAAATTTATTATTACTAATATTATTAAACATGAGTCCTTTGGACATATTAAATTTCAAATATATGGCAATGAAAATAAAGTTGGATTCCCTTCTATACCTATTCAATTTTATGATTTAAAAATGAAAAAATTAATAAATTTAAAAGTAGAAGATAAAGATAAATGTAAAGGAGAAGTTGGAGCCTTATTTGAGTATTTCGAAGCCCAAGGAGATTTTTATATTTTATATTTTTTAAAGAATCCTTTTGGTAATTGTAAGGAATTATTTTTAAAATCTAGATTAAAAAATAAATCCGAATATGAGGAATTTATTAATATTATAAAAAAAAGAATAGAAGAGAATAATATTGATGAAATGGGAAATAATGCTATTTCAAATTTAGATAAAGAAAATAATTATTATTTAGATAAAGATAATTATTCCAATGGGTGATATAATAAATCCTCAATCTATTAAATATTAATTAAAATAAAAGAAGAAGAAGATTTTATTCTTTAGATGATGAATTTCAATATTAAAAATAATATATATTTTGATATTTGATCTTTAATTCTTCAATTTTCATATTTATTCATACATTTTTCATTCTTTACTTTTATCATGATATATCTTAAGGATCTTTAAAATCTTTTTTATCAATAAAAAAAAACTAACTTAAAATTTTAAAAGCTTAATATTAATAAATTTTACTTAGTTTTTTATAAATCTTTGGTAAAGAAATTTCAACATCTTCTGATTATTTTCCCTGGATTATTTTTACATCTAAAAATAATTTTCTTCAAATATTTTATTGGGATAAATTAATAGAAAATTAATTTTTCTTATTATTTATTTAAGCTATTTCAAACATTTATTCATTCTCTTTTTCTTCAATGATTACATTTTAATAGATAAAATTACTGTATAATAAAATTCTTTTTATCCGAGTTTCCTTTAATTGATTATCTTAAATAATTAAATATTTTTTTTAATTGATTTTTAGATTAGCAATATTAAATAATTAATTATTAAATTTATTTTTTTACTAAATAAATTTTTATTTTTTAGATATTAATTTATATCTTTTTATTTAATAACTTTATAAAAATGAATTCTTACCAAAAAGCAAAAACAACTTCAGTTTTCATAAATAATATCTTAGATAAAAATTTTTCTATGGAAAAAAAATTTCAAATAACGAATACTTTTAATCAAGATTTTGTAAAAGATTTTATGAAAGATAAAGAAGATTGCATTAACATTGAATTAGAAAATGATGAACCTTTTAATTATAACAATGCTGAATTTTTTCAATCAATTATTCATAAAAAAAGTAATGAACCATATTTTCTATTATCTGAAATGTCTGTGAGAGAAATTTCTAATTTGGTTAATGCCATAAATTAAAGAATTTTGAAATATGTTGTTGAATATATTATAATATTTTTCTCTTTAACTGTCTATAAAATAATTGTATGGGAGTAAGTTGATTTATTGAAAACATATTAACAACTTTATATTATTATTATTCTTCCTTATAAATTTAAAATCTTAATATATAAACCTATAATTATTTAATTTAGGAGTATAATTTAATATTGTATAAAATATAAAGAATAAATGTTAAAAGCTGATATTTAATTAAACAGGATTTAATTAATTTTTATTTATTTAATTAGTTAAAAAGTAAATTTAATTGAAAGATATATTGAAGAAAAAAATTAGGGAAAAAGTTCTTCTTATAAAAGAAATAAAACTTTAATTATAATTATAAGAAATTCATAATAAATAAATATTCGTAAAAATACATTATAATTTCTCAACATCAAATATAATTTAATCTTATATATCTTTATTTTATAAAAAAACATTAATTTTTCTTTTAATTTGTTTTAAATATCACAAAAAGATTATTCAATTGTTGTTTATATTATCTTTTTAATAATAAATTAGATTTAAATTAAAATGTTTAAGATTTCTTTTACCTAACTATTTAGATTATATTTTGATTTAAATAATGAATAATTATAAAAAAGATGAATGAATTAAAAATATATTTAGAATATTATTTTTCCTAGTTTATTTCTCTAATTCTTGAAATAAAAAATTTTTATTAGATCTAAATTAGGAATATGAATATTTTCTAATATAATGATTTACTAAAAGTATTATAAAATATTGTAGAAGTAAAAGGATTTGAAAAATCTTTAAATTAAACAGAAATATCAAAAAGATATCAAATATATTTTAACTTTTATTAAAAATATTGATTTGAAATAAAAAAAAATGAATATTCTATATAAGAATTATTTTCTAAAGAATTATTATTTTATCATTATTCATTCTCTTATATTTTTTAAATTAAAACAAAAAAATATAATATTAATTATTTCTTTTTTCAATAATTTTTTTTGATATAATATTTAAATAAAATAAACTTAAATGAATAATATCAAAATTATTTTTTTCATTCTAACATTTGAATACAAAAGAATTTTGACATAATTATTTATATAATAGAATTAAAACAGGGTTTTTTAATATTTTTAATTCATTAATTTGGAATACTAATAGATAATATTTAATTTATAAAATTATTAAAAATACTTATTTAAATTAAAATTAAATAAAATTTTTTGAAAATAAAACTTTAATATGGGTCAAAGTAATATAAAATGTTTATGTTGTAAAGGAAAAGAAAATACAATTAGATTCAAATAAACAACAAAATACAAATGGAAGGTCACCAAATAAAATAAAAAATGAAAATTCAAAAGATTTAAAAGCATATGTAAATTTAAAGAATATTAAATTAGATTTAAATTCAATTAACTCTAATGAAAAATTATATGATGATGAAAATATAATATGTAAAGGAAAAGGAAATAGAAAAAAACAAGTGTCCTTCAATTCTTGAATTGAAAAAAAAAATTTATCGAATTAAAAAAAATTGAAAAATTAATTTTATTAAAAAATATAATTTTGTAATATTAATAATTTAGGAATTTTTATATTGTAATATATATATATACATATATAAAAGTAAAAAAAAGGATTTTTTTTTGAATCAAAAATAAAATTAGAAATCTTAGAAAAATAATTATAATTTAATTCTTTAATTAATTACTTTCAAAATAACTATATATTAAATTTAAATTATTGTTTATTTCATTGATTTTTTCTTCATTTTTATCAATGAACAATTCTTTTTGAAATTGTTCAACAAATTTTTTTAAATTATCTAAATATTTAACATTATATTTATTGATAAAAACAATTCTACTAACAAATTCAAAAATAAAATCATAAATTAAATAATTAAATAAATGAGTATTATATTCTAAAATAAACTTATTAAAAACAATAATAATACAAGGTAATAAATCAGAAAAAACTCTTTCAGAGTCAAAAAATTGAGGTCTAAATTTAATAATTTCTAAAAAAATATCAAAAAAATTTTTATAAAGAACAATAGTAATATTATCATTATTTAAAGCATAAATAATATATTTCCATATTTCAAAAATAATTGGTCCTAAGCTTGAAGGAATTAAAACATTATTAGGATCTTCAGTTGAAAAATTCTCATTTTCTTCTCTTTCCATTGGAAGATAATATAATATTGGAATATATTCTTTTAATATTAATAAATATTTTGATATTAAATTTACTTTCTTAGATAATATAATTGGATTTATTCGTAATATTAATTGTCTGAAAATATTTGATTTTTCTATATTTATTTTTTCTTTTAAAATTTTAAGGAATTCTTCATTTGATTCTGACAATTGTTCTATTATTTTTTTTTGGTTTTCTTTTTTATAATTTTCATAAAGTTTTTTTATTATTATATTATTTTGAAAAAAAGATATTTTATATAATATCTCCATTATTATTTCTATTGTTATGAAATTTTTTTCTTTTATATTTATTTCTATATAAGGAAAAAGTCTATAAATATATTTTGTAAATTCTCCACAATAGAAATTACTCATTTCTTCATTATTAATTTGATTAATTAAATCTAAAAGAGAAGTGAAAAAATTAAATATTTGAATTTTCATGTTAGAAATACTGTCTTTTGAATTTGAATTAAAATAAATAACTTTATTTAAAATAATATTAATTATAAAATTAAAATTTTGAACTAAAAAATTTTTTAAATTATTATCTTTACTTATTAATATTACTAATAAAATTGAAGAATATTTTAATATTGAAATTTTATTTGAATAATTTATCATTGATAATATTATATGAGTATTCATTTCAGTTTTTTGAAAATTAATATTATTATTATAACAAAAAATACATAAATTTAAACAGTAAAAATTAATAATTGAAATATTTGAATTTGATACTTTATTAATTTCTAATTGTTCTGAATTTGTATTATCACAAAATATAGAATAATAAAAATTAATTAAACTTTGAATTTTTTTTGATTCTATTTTTAAATTATAATTTTTATCATATGGTTGAATTATTAAAAATGAAATTAAATTAAAAGAATGTGATAAATCTATAATTGAATTATTTAATTCTTTTTTAGATTTAAGTTTTTTTTTACTTAAATTTGAATTAAATTTTTTTGTCTTTTTCATTATTATTTCTAAACTTTTTTGATAAAAAATTTGATAGATTATATTTTTTTTTTCATACAAAAAGCATAAAATTATATATAACATTGGGAAATTAATTTCTAAATTATATGAATTAATAATTGAAGATAATAAATTTGATAATATTTTATTTTTACAAATATTAATAGTAATATCTTTTATACTTAATTCATAGGTATTAATCATTTCAAATATAAATTTTTGATTTACTCTTATTATTTCATTGAATAAATTAAATAATTCTAAAATTATTTCTTTATTTTCATTATTATCTGATTGAAAATATAATAATAAATAACCACAAAATTCAATTAAATTATTGTTAAATTTAATATATTCTCTTCTTTTATAAGAAAGTTTTAAAATATTAATATAATCTTTTATTTTTGTTAAAATTTTCTCTTTATTAAATAATTTATTTTTGATAAAAGATAAATAAAATTTATTTTTTATTTCTGTTTTTTGAGATAATATTTTTTCAATATTATCTTCATTATTAGTAATAGATTCCATTAATATTTTATTAACACTAAAAAATATATTTTCATATAATTCTTCTTTAATGATTGCTTTTTCAGATTGTAAATATATTATTAATAAATCAACTAAATAATTTATAATTTTCCCTAATTTTGCATTTCTTTTATTTAATAAAGAATAAATATAAACTTCTAAAAATTCAAAAAAATTAATAAAATTAATATCATCAGAATTAAATTCATTTAAAATAATTTTAATATACATAATCATAATATTCAACGTTCTATTTAAAGTTTTAGAACTTAATTTTATATCATAGAAAGAAACCACTTTTATTATTTTTGAAATAATACCAGGCATAATATTTATTTTTTCTATATTATTGAAAATAATATCATTACATAAAATTGTTTCACTAAAAGAAAATATATCATCAATATAATTCTTTAAATCAAAATTATTTCCTTTATTTTCAATCATTCCAAAAGATAATTTAATTAAATAATTAATATATTTTATTTTTGTTTTAATAAAATTATTTTCTTTATTTAAATACATTGAATAAGAAATTTTTAAGATATCTCCTCCTATATTTTGTTCAAGAAAATTTTGATAAGAATTTACCAAATCAATAAATTTAATTTGTAAAAAAGAAACTGTATTAAAAATATTTTCAGGAACTTCTTTTTTGTTATAAATAAACTTTGAAACTAATATAATATCTTGTTCTATTTCTTTCTCAAAATTTAATATTTTACTTTTTTCTTCTTTATTAATTTCTATTAATTTACCTTCTTCATTATTTTTTTTTTCATTTTCAATTTTAAATATTTTTTTTAAATTTAATTCAAAATCCTGAATTTTTTTCCCAATATTATTTATTATTTCAATTATTTTCATTACAATTTTACTAATATTTTCTCTTTCATCTTCCATTTAAAATTAATTAAAAATAAATAATTTAAAATTCTATATTTAAATTTTCATTTTTTTTCCTTTGATTATTTTTAATTAATTAAAATATTTAAAATTTAATTATAATTCAAGAATATTTAATTTTTTTTAATCTTATATAATAATGAATATTTAAAGGAGAATTAATTTAGTGAAAGAAATAATATAGTTGAAATACTATCAAGAATTGAAAATAAAAATAAGATGAAATAATAGTAAAAAGATTATTATCAAAATGAAAAAATCAATATAATAAAGAATGAAAATGAAGAAATTGAAAAAGAAGATATTTTTCATTTCTTAATTATCATAATTGAATAATTCATTTTCAATTCATAATTGAATTAGGATAAAATAGAAAAAATTAGTATTAAAATCTCAAAAAGAAAATTTTTTTCTATAATCTAAAATTCTTAAAATTAAAAGTAGTTTAAATGATTCGAAAATTATTATATTTCATATTTAAACTTAAAAATATCAAAAAATTTATGGATGAATAAATAGAGATCAATAGTTTTTCATCAAACAATCCGTAATTTTATAATAATAATTAATTAAAATAATAATAAAGTTTTTTTTGGGAAAAATACAAATATTTAAATAATTATTCAATTAAACATTTAAAAGAATATTTTGCATATTTACATTCATTCAAGAAATATTTCTGGAATTTATCGACAATAGGTAGAAATGATGATAAAAGAAATAAAAAAAGAATTCAAAGTGTTAATCTAAAAATTAAATAAAACTATGACTTCATATGAATTTAATATTGAAAAATCACTAAATAAAAAACAAATTAATATTTCAATAACCCAAATGAAACAATAAGAAAGAGATTATAACAAAAAAAATTTGATCAAATATAAAATAAATAACTGTTTAAAAAAATCAAAAATCAAAAAAAAAATTATTTAGTGAAAATATATATTACTTTATATTAAAAAATTTTTTTCTAATCCTTTTAAATAATATATATTTAAATAAATTCTTATTCTTTTATTTTTTCTTTTAATTCTTCTTCAGAACTTGATTCATATAATTTTTCCTTATTAGTTTTTTTACTTCCACAAAATAAAATAAATGGTCCTTTAATCATTAATAAGAAAAAAATGGATAAAAAGCATAAAATTAATAAAATAGTAAATTCCATATCAGGTTCTTTAAATTTATTAATTCTAATAAAGATATTTAACCATAAACTAATACAACCAAAACAAAAAATAAAATTTGATAAAATTAAAATTGTAATAGGAGGATATTTTTGAGGAAAAATATTATAAATATTAATTGTAAAAATAACATATGAAAAAGCTTGTCCAATGTTACAAAATAATTTTTGATTATTATCTAATTCATAATATTGTTCTAAAATAATAAGTGAAATTTGAATGAAAATAGTAATTAAAGAAATAAATTTACTTCCTAATAAATTAACAAGAAAAGGTAAAAAATTTTTAAATAAAGAAACAAAAATTAAAAATTTGAAGATTTCTTTTTCTTTAATTTTAATAAAAAAATTATAAATAATAATCATAGAACAAAAATAAAATAAGGAAATAATCCAAAAATTTTTATTAAAAATTCCTTGGCTTAAATTTAAATAAAAATTACTAACATTATCATTATTTAAAGAATTTGCAAAAAACATAATATCAGCATTAGAAGTTTTTTTACTTTTATTTTCAGAAGATTTTCTTTTTTTATTATTAATTCTTACTCTTAATTTCGCATAATCACTTGTATTAGATTCTTTTCTATCAATAATAGAAATATCATTTTCATTTATATTCTCTAAATTATAATTTGATTCTTCCATAATTGAAAGTTCAGTTTCATTAAATTCACTTTCATCAAATAATTCATATTCATAATCAAATGTTATTGTTATTGAAATTATACCAAATATAATATATATTATTATTAAGTAATATAAATATTCTTTTATTGCTTTAATGAAATTACCATTTGAATTTGATATTATTTTTTCTAAGAATAAATAAAATGTAGGTGAACTTAAAGATAATATTATTATATTTAGAAAAGATAATAAGTCTTTTTTTTCAGGAAAAAAATCTATTGAATTTATTTTAAAAGGATAATCTGAAATTCCGATTCCAATTCCTAAAATAATAAAAGATAAATAAATCAAATAAATATTTAAAGTATAATATAAAATTAAAGATGATGTCATTAATAAAGAATATTGAATAAAAATAATTGTTCTTATATTAATTTTATGTGTTATAATTATTGAAAAAAGATTTGATAAATATGAAAAAGTTATTATTAAAGCAATAAAAATCCTTGAAGAATGTTTTAATGTTTTTATTTCTTGATTTGTTAAATAAGATGAATAATATGATAAAAATTGAAGAAAAGATAAAATATTTCCAGTTATAAAATTTGTTAATGAATGACCTAATAAAGAAAAATATCCTTTTATTCTAAAATTATTTTCTTCTTCAAAAAAAGAAGACATAATAATTATATTTTTTTATACTTTGAATTTTTGATTAAAATTATTTAATTGGATTATTTATTATAATATTTTTAATTTATGACAATTTAATTATAATTATATTTATAATAAAAAATTTGTGTAAAAAAATAGTAATTAATTTTGGAGAAAAATTCAAATAAAACTAATTAAAAAAATTGTAAATAGAAATAAATATTCTAAATAAAAAAAATATATTCAGAAAAATAATTTATGTAGACATAATGAATATATGTTCCTTGAAATTCAAAAATTAAATAAAAAAGGAATTCACTTGCTAGTGTAATAAATATATTATAATTAAAAACAATATATGTTATAATTGGAAATGGAGTTATAAATACATCTACAAATTTAATTAAGATCATTTATTGTTCATTTTCAATATGAGCAATTTTTTTTTGTTTATGTTTTAACTTATTTTTTTTTTCTTTAATCTTTAAGATAATTATTTGTTGATTTTTCTAACAAAGATAAAGAATGAAAAAAAAAATGATTCATTATTTTAAAGAATAACTTTCTCAAATTTAATTAATAATATCTTCAATATAATAATGATTATTATATTGATTACTCCAATTTATATATTTATTTATTCTTTTTTTAATATCATAATTAACTTTTCAGTATGTGGTAAATTGAAAAAGAAATTTATTATAATAATATTCAAAGAGTTTGTACTGTTTCTATTATACTTTAAATTATTATTTTAAATGAAGGAGGACTTTCTATTTTACCCTTTGTCTGTATTTTCTTTAAGTGAGAAGATGAAAATAGAGGATAATATTATTCAATAATTACATGTGAATAATTCAATTTTATGGAATTTAATTATATATTACAAATCTTTTACATAAAAATTCCCTTTATTCAATAATTTCATATATTAATTAATTTAATTGTTAAATTACTTCAATCAATATTAAACAAATTCAATTCTTTTTCATTCAAAGAATTTAAATTATAAAATAAAATATTTAATAAGTTATTGTTGATTCTTTTAAAAAATATTTTTTCATTAATTTGATGAATTCATATTTTTTATTAATTTAAATTTAAAAGCAATAATTTTTCAATTAATTAATTAAAGAATAAATTTAGGTGAATAAAATGTATAAAATATCTTTATAACGTTAAATATATATTAATCTTTTAATATACTGTTTAAAAAAAATAAATAATTCATTAAAAAAAATAAGAAGATTTAAAATGTTTTATTTTTGTTACAAAATATTTTAAAAAATCAAGTGAAATTTTAGCATTAAGAAGCAAGAATAAGATATATAATGAGATTAACATTTTTGTTTAAAAAAATTGTTTTAAAAATAAATAAGTTTAAATGAATTATAATATAAAAAACCTTAATATCATCAAATAAAAAATTCTTTAAAAAAAAGTAAAAAAAATTATTTTTTTTTCTTTTTCTTTTTCCTTTCTTTGGTTTCCTTATTTTTCTTATATTCTTCCAAAGATTCATATAATCTATCATAAAATTTTTTCATAATTTGAATAAAAGTATCTTCACTCAAAGTCTCTTTACTTTCTCCGAAAAATTTAACAACATCATTATATTTACTATGTATTTTATCAATACTTTCCTGAAGTAAATTTATATCTTTTTGAGCATGATCAAAAAATCCATTAATAAATTCTTCAGTTTTATCTCCTTCTTCCAATTCATTTTTTTTTTCTTCACACATTGTTTTCAAAGCAACAACTTTACTAAATTTTTTATTTAAATTATTAGTAGCTTCTAAAATAGGTTGTATTTCCAATTCTTTAAATAATTTTAAATAATTTATAAAATCTAATATTTCATGTTTTTTTAAATCATCAAAAATATATTCAACAATAAAACTTAATAAATTACTTTTATTATCCTTAGATTTCATTTCTGCAAATTTTAATATAGAACTTATTTTAAAACCAAAAGCACCTCCTCTAACAGTGGTTCCATTTAAGTAATTTCCATGAGCAAGAGCAATTTCTAAAAATTGATTAAAATGTTGATTATCAATAATAAAATCGAAACAACTATAAAAAATTTTAATTAATTCTAAAATATATAAACTTGTTTCCTTATATTCATTTTTAAAAACAATAGAATCCAATCTTTCTTGATAACCTAAAACACAACCAACAGTTTGAATGAAAATATCACTAGCAATTAAATCATCTTGATTTACTTTATTTTCTTCTAATTTTTGTAACAGTTCATCAAATTCACTTTGCTTTGGAAATGCTGGTTTCAGTAAGTCACATGCTTCAGGAGTCAGAATCGACTCGTCGTACTCTATCAATGCATCCGATACTATTATTGGATCCTTTTCGAAATTCAACTTTTGCAAAACTACACTTACACATCGTGCTTTCTCGTTAGAAAGATATGATTTCTTTGTTGATTTTATTAATTTTGGAGCTGCTGTCTTCTTCTCTATCTTTTTCTTTGAAAATTCTGCTGTTAAATCTTGAATGTCTAATTTTATTTTCGATTCATCAATCTATTAAAATGGGTTTTAAGGTTATAAATTTTTATTTAGATTATATTTTGATTTTTTACTTTTTCCCATATGCTGTTGAAGTATTGAGCGTTGTTTATTTTAGTCCAGTTCAATGATTTCATTGCTTCTTTGGGTTTTATTATTGGTTTTTCTATATTAATTATATAATTTTTTGTGGTTACTAGGGATTGGTTTCTGCATTTGGAAAGGAATACCTAAACCTTGAACACCCGGAACACCTGGAACACCTGGGACTCCTGGGACACCTGGAACAGTTGGAACTCCTGGAACTCCTGGAACACCTGGAACTCCTGGGACTCCTGGGACACCTGGAACACTTGGTACTCCTGGGACACCAGGGACTTTTGGGACACCTGGAACACTTGGAATTCCTGGAACAGGTGGTATACCTGGAGCTTTTGGGACACCTGGAACACTTGGAACTCCTGGAACAGGAGGTATACCTGGAACACTTGGAACTCCTGGAACAGGAGGTATACCTGGAGCTTTTGGGACACCTGGAACACTTGGAACTCCTGGAACAGGAGGTATACCTGGAACAGTTGGAACTCCTGGAACAGGAGGTATGCTTGGAGCCTTTGGGACACTTGGAACACTTGGTACCCCTATAACAGTAGGAACTCCTGGAACTGGAGGTATGCTTGGAGCTTGTGGAATAGTAGTCATATTTGGAACAGGAGGAATACTTGAAATTTTCGGTATTGTGGATGATGTGGATACATTAAGCAAAGGAGGAGTCGGAATATTACCAGGTACAGGAGGTATTGTGGAGTTGAATAGTGGAGGTGGTATTGGGATTGATGATTCTTTTTTAACTGATTCCTATATTTTATTGTTTTTTTACTTCTTGGACTGGTTTTGCTAAAGTCTAATTTATTTATTTATATATAATAATTCTTACTGTAAAACCTGGTGGAGCAGGGATTGTAGACATTGATTATTTTAAATTAAATATAAATATTTTTAAAATAATAGTTAATTTTTTTTTTAGGATTAATTTAAGTTATTCTGATTTTATACAATATTATATTTGAGTAGTTCACTTTTTATTTCATTTTATAGATGAAATCTATTAATAAAATAAAGTAAAATGAAATAATTAAATCAAGAGAAAAGTTAATAGTATTAATAAATAAAACTCAATTTTTTTATGTAATGTTTATATAATAATGAAAATTCCTATGAAAAATTTTTTGGAAATACTTTTTTTTCATAATAATAGATTCCACTTTTTTCTTCTATTTGAGGCTTTTGAATGGATATCCCATGTCTTCTATTAAATTAAAATTATTTTTAATAAAGTATTATTTATATATTCTTTAACTTTTTTTTTCTTGAAAATTTTTACATTATGCGATTTGAATTTCATTTTTATTTCTATTTAATAATTTTTATTAAAATAAAATAATATTCCAACAATTAAAATAAGTATATCATTATTATGAATAATTAGTTTTGAAAATTAATTCATTGATTAAATTATCTCTAAAATTATCTCTAAATAATTCTTTATTAATATCTTCATCTTTATTATTTACTCTTAATAAGGAATTTCTAATTCAATTGACACCAATTAAACTTTATTTCTATTCTAAATTTTCATATTTCAATTATTTAGTTCTTAATCATTTTTTTTATACTTGTTTCAGAGGGTAAATTCATATTTAATATTATTAATAAAAGATATGATTTCTCTATAGATTGACATTTCCTTTTAATTGTCATATTTTAAATTATTTTTGTTTTTTTAAATTATTATTTCTATTATCAATTTTCATTTCATATTTTTCTTTATTTATCATAAATTTATTTTCTTTTATAAATCTTCATCAAAATCATATTTTTATTTTTATAAAATTTATTAGTATTTTTTTAACTGTTAATTTTAAATTAATTTATTGTTTTTCAATCATTTCTTCTTTACTTTTTCTGTATGATTCTTTAAATTCTTGATATTTTTGTATTTTTTTTTGAAAGAGAATAAAAATTTCATTCCAAATACAATTCCTATATTTAAGAATTATTAAATTTTTTATCTTTAAATCAGTCAAATTTTTTATTGAAATTATATCTTTTTTGTTAATAAAAAATTTCTAACATGGACACATTTTTAAATCTAATCACGGAATTTAAATAGAAATATATAATAATAAGAAGAATTTGAAAATTTTTTATTTTAATATTTAATGTTTTATCCATATTTAATATATATGGATGAGAAATTATTTCTTTTATAAGTAAAGCTTATTATATTATTCATTATTAAATATTTATTTTTCACTGATAAAAAAAATCCAAATTTATTATAATAGTAAAATTAATCAAAACGAAGCTAAAAAAATAGTTATTTCTATTTTCAATTAATTTATAATTAATCCAAAAAAAAATCTTGATTATATCAAATAATCTCATAAAAAACAAAGTTTATGAAAATTAAACAAAAAAAAATTGAGAAATCAAAAAAAAAATTCTAAATAAAAAAATCATACCAATAATTATTATTTTTATTTATTAATTTTTAATAATATCATTTGTTTTAACCCAACCTAATTGATTAGAATAATTATCACCAAGAAGTATTGGATAAGTTCTTCCAGGAATTATTCTAACTATATATGCTTTATAATTATTTAATCTTTTTCCTTTTCCTTCTCCATATGAACTTTTATATAATGTTCCATTAAATAATACTGAATCTTTAACTTTAAAACCTTCCATTTAATTATTCATATTTAGTTTTTTGTTTAATAAATAGTTAAAAAAATATAAACTTTATTTATATATTTATTAATGATTATTTAAAGTATTAAAATATATAAAAATGAATAATTATTAATATTATTAATTCTTTATTCTAATTCTTCCTATCAATTATATATATCATGAGATTTTCTTATATAATTTTTTCAGATAAAATATTCTTCTTTACTGAACTCAGTAACACTTTTCTTTATCTTCTAATAATAATATCTGTCATTTAATAGTAAATATTTGATAATTGAATTAAGATTGAAGTTAAATATATAAATCTTTAACATATTTAATTTATTGGATGATTCAAAAAAAATTTAATTCATGAATTTAAAAAAGAAATAGATGAATATAAATCATTTTTAGATTTATTAAAAGTAAAATTAAATAATGAAAAAATAAATAAAGGAAATTTGAAATAATTTTTCATAAAAAAAAATGAATTAAATAATAAAAATAAAATTGATTATACATTTGTGATAATTAGTTGATTTTGAATTAATGTTTTTCATTCATAATCTATTTGTTGAATTGAATTTTTATATGTTATAAATTCATTTGATGTTATAATCATAAAATTTTCAATTTTAGTTTCGTATGAATAATTAATAATAAATATAGGTTCTTTTAAAAATATTTTTTTCTCAATTATTTTATTATGTTTATTTTATAATTGAACATAATAAAAATCATAAGTATTTTTTATCACAAATGCATAATGAATTTTATTTTTATCATTTAATTCATTTTTTTATGAAAAATTATTTCAAATCTCCTTTATTTATTTTTTCATTATTTAATTTTGCTTTTAATAAATCTAAAAATGATTTATATTCATTTATTTCTTTTTTAAATTCATGAATTCAATTTTTTTTGAATCAATCAAATAATTTTTTTGTTTTTCTTCATCAAATATTTCAACATATATTGAATTAATATTTTTTCTTTTGTTCTTTAAAAAAGTAAATTCTAATTTTTAATTTTTTTATAAAACTTTCATAGTTAATAAAAATTTAATATAAAAATTGTGTTCGCCCAAATATAGAAATAAAGTTTAAATTTTAAAAAAAAAATTAAAAAAATCACCAACTTACTAATCCATCTATTTTTATTTCATTTGTTTTAGGGTTTCAAATTCTAAAAAAAAAAGAAAAAATTTTAGACAAAAAACACAACCGAACAATTAAGAGTTAAATATGTTCCAAAAAGAAAAAGATTTTTGTTCACAAATTCAGCATATTTAAATTATGATAATGAGAATTTTATGAAATCAAATTTACCATTAAAACATATTTATTATTCAAGAAAATATGAAATTTATTTAAATTTTTGTTCTAAAAAAATTATTTATGAAAATGTTTTAAACATTATTTAAATTCATCTATACTATTCACTTATAGAAGTATAATTACTTTAAAACAAAATATAATATTCATTAGTAAAAATATAATAAAAATTAAAAATTCATTGACTAGAAAAAATAAAAATGTTAAACAGAGCGGTAAAATATTTTTTGAAAATAAAACCCAGAAAAAAACTGGGAAAAGGTTCATTTTGGAAAAATAAATTCAACAATAAAAGTTACAAATAGTGAAATTTCAGATTAAAAAAGGAAAATAAAAAGTGATTAAAATTTTTAATTGGATTGGAATATTAGATATATTATAATCTGATTATAATTATTTTAGAGGATTATTTAAGATAAATTTAATGGCAAATATCTGATTAAATGATAATTAAAAATTCTATATACAAATATTAAGAATCATATTTTGATGAAAAAAAATTTTATTTTAAAAAAATAATGAAGAATCAATTAATTCAACAACTGATTAAAAAAAAAATAAGGTATTTTTCTAAGGACCAAAAAAATGAAAAAAAATTATAAAAACAATTTTAATAGAAGAATCAGTATACATAAATAAAATTTTCAAAGGAAAAATAAATATGATATCAAGATAATATGTTTAAAATGTTATCAAAATGATAAAAACTATTAATTTATAAGGGAAAAAGATAAAATCAAAGAGTATTTTCAATTAAAGAATCAAGAAATAATAATAATATGATAATAAGTTAAATTGTTTCATCTTTTTTTCAAAGAATTAAAAAAATAAACAATTAATAATATGAAAAATTTAGTTTCAAATTAAGAAGAAAAAGAAATAATTGGTAAAACAAAACAAAATATTATTTCTGAAGAACAATCATAAAATATTATTGAAAAAATCATATTTATGACAAAGAAAAAAAGAGAAGATAATATAAAATAAAAAATAATATTATTAGAAGATTATAAAAATACTTTTCTTGTTGATTTAGAAACAAATTAATAGAAATAATTCCAAATAAATAAAAAGAAAATTGAAAAAAAGAAATTATTCATGTTAATAGAAAAAGAACAATTATGAATGAAATAGATGAAGATGAATTTCATTCTAATACTTTATATATTGGTTAAATATTTAAACAATAAAAAAATTATAATTTATATATAAAAATATTTTTCATTATAATTTTTTATAAATTAATTTTAAATATTTTTATTATATTTATTTTTAATAATCTTTTTTTTTTTATTATTAGTAAAATATATTTAGTTTGTATTTTTTTTATCATTGGTTTATTTTAATAAAGTATGGAGCCATTAGGAAATAGAAATAAAATATATAAACAAATAAAAATTCCTCCAATTACACAAAGACACACAACATTAAGTAATTATCAAAATAATACAATTAATCACAATAAATTTCAAGAAAAACTAAATACAAGTTCTTCATCCCAAAAAAAGGAATCTGAAAAAAAAACCTCTTTAATTAATAAAAGTTATATTCAAACTTTATTAAAATCTTCAAGTACTTCAAATATGAGAGAATCAATAAAATTTTCTCCAAATAAAATAAATGTAAAAGAAAATACAAATTTAACAAATAAAAAAATTGCAATAAATTATTTAAAAAATATAAAAAATGAAAAAATAAATGATGAAAAAGTTAATAGTTTAGATAGGAAAAAAAAAATAAATAATATAAATTCAGAAGATGAAAAAATAAATCAATTAAATCTAAATTTATTAACAGAAAATAATGAAAAATTGAAAAAAAGCAGAAATTATACTTTAAAAAACAATGTTTTATTAACAAAACAAATTTTTAATTTTTTAGAACCAGTAAAAGAAAATGAAGAAAATGAAGAAAATGAAGAAATAATAAGTACAACATCATCAACAACTACAAATTCTATTTTTGAAGGAAAAAAAATTTCAATGCTTCAACAATATTTTAATTTATCTAAAACAAAACAAGATATTTTATTAAATTCTGCAAAAAATTTAGCTAAGAAAAAATTATCTCAATTTCCTAAAAAATTACCTCTTACATCAATTAATAATGAAAATCAGAATAATAATAATAATAAAGTTTTATATAGACATAAAAGTAATAAATCCTTTGATAATAATTCTTTTAATAGAGTAAATGAAGAGAAAGATATAAATTTAAATAATAATGCTGATTTTTCTAATTCTAGTTTTGAAGAATCAGTTAATATTGAAGATTTAATAATTGTTGAAGAAAGATATGAAACAATTGAAAAATTCATTAATAATGGTAATTATTATTTATTAAATAAAACATGTTATGAATGGTGGAATTTTTATTATAATTGTACTATTAAAGGAAATTTAACACAATTTTTTATTGATATAAAAATAAAAAAAATAATAGAAGATACAAATATATTAACTTTAATATCAATGTTAATTATATATGAATTAAGTTATAAACCTGAATTTTTTGAATCAAATAAAAAATTATTAAAAAAAATATTATCTTTATGTAATAAAAATTATTTATTGATATGTAATAATTTCTTATCAAAAATAAAAGAGGAATTCCTTAATAGTATTTGGGTTGAAAGATTAAGAAATATAATAACATTAAATAAAGTAAATACAAAAGAATATTATATAAATCAAATAGATAAAAATACTGATGAAACATATGAAACAATAACATTAATATTATCTTTAATTAAAAATAATTACCATTTACTTAATACAAAAATAATTGAAATATTTAATAATTATTCAAAATATACCCATGAAAAAATATATAGAATTTTCCTTACAAATATATGTAAATTAAATAATGAAGGAGGTTCAATATTATATTCAACTTTAAAAAGTAGTACACCTTTAATAAATTTTAATTTAAAAATATCACCAATGAAACCATTAATATTATTTTTAGATTTAGATGAGACTTTAATTTCATTTGTATTTAGTAAAGAAAATGAAGGAATATCAAGAATAAGACCATATTTATTTCAATTTTTGAACTTAGTAAAACATTATTTTGAATTAATAATATTCACAGCAGCAACAAGAGATTATGCAGATCCAATATTAAATGTAATTGAAGGAAAAAAAGGAACTTATTTTACATATAGATTATATAGAGAAAGTTGTTCTATAATAAATAATTATTATGTTAAAGATATTGGAAGATTTGGAATAGACTTAAGTAAATGTGTTATTGTCGATAATATGGCACAAAATTTTAAATTACAAAAAGAAAATGGAATTTTAATTTCATCTTTTTGGGGAGAAGACACTAATGATAAAGCACTTCTTTTTCTTGGAAGAATTCTTGCTTCTATTGGAATAGAAATGATGGAAAGAAATTATTTAATTGATATTAGAGATGAGTTATTAAAGTATAGAAATGAACTTTTAAAGAAAGTTTCTATGAAATAATTAATAAAAAAGAGAAGTTAGTATTTTATTTTAAATCTATGATATATTTATAATTTTAATTATATTTGATATATTATAAATTAGGAGGATATTATTAATAGATTTTAATGCAATTTTAAGTAATGAATTTGCTTTTTAATTATATATTTTTTTTTGTCAAATTTATTAAAATTTATTTTGGAGTATTATTTAATTTTTAAAATTAATTTATTAAGGCTAAATAAATTTTTTTATAACAGTAAGTTAAGTATTTATAAAAAATGTAATGTGATTAAAAAATAAATGATTTTGGAATAATTTATTAATTTTAATTCCTATATTGAATAAAAAATAGATTCTAAATCTTAACTTATTATTATTAAAGGAATTAAAATTAATATTCAATGTTTTAGTTGTCTGTATTTTTTTTATGAATAAAATCAACTATAATTGACTTGTTTTTCCAGAATATTTCATATCTTTTTCTTTATTTAAATGAATATTAATTTAATTAGTATTTTTTCATTTTTTCTTTAAGTTATCATTATTATTTTTTTTGTTCAAAATAAGTTGATATCTTGTACAAAATTATCATTTTGAAATTATTTTATTATGGAAAAATAGCTCTAATTAATTTATTTATTTGACCTAAAAACAAGTTAAAAAGTTTTTTTCTAGTGTTTATACAAGCTTTAACGATAAATCATATTATTACCCTTTATCACATTAAAAAAATAAATCATTTTTAAAATTATTATTACTTCATAAATTAATTTTAAATATTACACTATTAATATATATAAATATATTAGATTTATTTAGGTTAAAGTGATTTTTAAATTAATAATTGAGATTATATTTATGAAATTGAAAGATTAAGAAGTGAATTCAATCAAAGAAAATAATAAGAAATATATGATATTATTTATACAAATAATGTGAATTTTATTATATTATATGTTTTTATTAAATAGAATTTATTTTTTTTAAATAGAATAATGTAATTTTTTCTATTCTTTTGGATTAAAAAAAAGTAATTATTAATTTTATATTTCAATTCTTTTTATTCAAATGAATTATATTTATTTCATATAATCATCTAAATATTTTATATCAATTCATCTTCTTTATGATAATTGTCCTTTTAATAAAACAAGCCTTTAAAGTATAAAAAATAATTCCAAAAAAAATGAATTGATTCAAAAAAAAATAAAAAAATATCAAATGAATATCCAATAAACTTCCCAATAAAAGAGAAGTATGAAAGAATAAATAATGAATGTCAAAAACCCCATTACCCTTTAAAATAAATTAAAGATTAATTTAAATAATTCAAATATATTTAACACTATAATACCTAATTATTATAGAAATAATATCATAATTCTTATAAATCATTGAGAAAGAATAAATGATTAATTTCAATTAAAAGATCGAAGATTATCTTGTTAATCAGATGTTCAAAAACTTAACAAGATCAGTCAAAATATTTAATAATTTTTTATCAGTTGTAATAATATTATAATTTTCCTTCAAACCAGAGAACATACTATTCATATTATTATCATTATTAGTAATAATATTAGATAATTTAAAGAAGTTAAAGAAGAACTTTTAAGGAACATACCACTCATATTATTAACATTATTAATTATAAAATTAGATAAATTTAAAGAAGTTAAAGAAGAACAACCACAGAACATATAACTCATATTATTTAAAGGTCTTTTAAATTTAATTAATATTTTATATTCTTTGATTTCTTTGAATTTATATTCTAAATCTATTTTTTTATTGTTTAAATATATTTCAAAATATTTTTTTACTTCTTCATTTTCATTTTTATATAAATAAGTATCTTTATAATCTTGTTTTATATAATTTATTATTTTATTTTCTTTGTGTAAATCTTTAATATTATAAATACATTCTATATTATTTTTTTCATTTATTTTAAATTCTTCAAAACAATATTTTCTTTCTTTTAATTTAGGATAATTTTTTAATAAATTTTCTTCATTTTCATCATCATTTCCAATAATATTCAATATTTTTAATTGTTTTAAATCCTCAATTAAAGATAAAGAATAGGAAATATTTTGATTATTTCATCTTAAAATTAATCCTTTTAAATTTTTAGAATATTTAATTAATATAGATAAAATATTTAATGAATTATTGGATATATTTCTTATCGTTAAATTTATATATTTTAAATTTTTAAATCCATTTTTATTAATTATATCTTCTGTAATTGAAATATAATTTTGAATTTCTTCTTCACAATATATCGATCTAATATATTTATAATTTTTTATATAATATTTATTT
>JAJJLU010004000.1:0-21096 GCA_023807065.1 Isotricha intestinalis
AACATATTAAACTTATAAATATTAATCTTAATTTAATTATATTTGAATAATAAAATTTAAAAAACAGATAAATAACTTTTTATTTCAAAAAAAAACATAGCAAAAAACCTATTTAAAACCTATCAACCAGATTTTTAATATAGCACATTTGAATTGCAAAAATTAAAACCATAGTGAACATTTCTATAAAGGAAAAAATCATAATAGATTTATTATGTTTTTTAACACTTTGATTATGACTTTCAGTTTTTTTAACAATTAAATTTTCTTTAATTCTCATTTCATTAATTCTATTATCAATAGTATTTAATTTAATAGAGAGTTTATCCATAGATCTACTTTCTAAACTTTTATCTTCATCAACTCCATAACTAATACCAAATGTAACAGTATTTTCTTGTTTATTTTTAAAATTATTTAAAAAAAATGTATATACACCAGGTTCTTGAACTTCATAATCATAATAAAAAAAATTTTTATCTCTTGCTAAAACAATTTGTTTCTTCGTTCCATTTATTATAGGACCTGAAAAAGTAAAATATATATTTTGTTCAGGATGATATACTATAAATGCAATTCTTATTTTACATTTTTTAGTTATATTCTCATATAATAATTCTCCATTTCCTGCTTTTAATGTAAATGATATTAAATCTGAAAAAGTAAAATTTGATATTTGTTTATCAAATTCTTCTTTTTCTTTCTCTCTTTTTATTCTTTCCGCTTCTTTTTTATCTCTTTCTTCATTCAATTTCTTCTGTTCTTCCATACTTATTTTTTCCACTTCTGAATATTTCTTTTTCTTCATTTCTTCATCTTTTTCTTTCTTTTTCTGCTCTTCTTGATATGAACTATTTGATAAAATTTTATCTAAAAATTTCTCTAACTCAGCTGTTAAATTAAAACTATCATCAGAACTATTATTTGTATTGTTTAATAATACTTTTTCTGATGATGTTTTATTTACAAATTTTGCAGTTTCATTTAAATGTTGATTCTTTGTTTTTTGTTGTTGTTGATTTATGTTTTGTTTATGTTGTTGTTGCTGTTGTTGTTGTTGATTTATGTTTTGTTTATTTTGTTGTTGTTGTTGTTGTTTATGTTGTTGTTGCTGTTGGTGTTGTTGTTGTTGTTGTTGATGTTGTTGTTGTTGATGTTGTTGTTGTTGATTAATATTTTGTTGATGTTGTTGATTTTGATTAATATTTTGTTGATGTTGTTGTTGATTTTGATTTATATTTTGTTGATGTTGTTGTTGTTGATTAATATTTTGTTGTTTTTGATTTTGGTATTGTTGTTGTTGATTTATATTTTGTTGATGTTGTTGTTGTTGATTAATATTTTGTTGTCTTTGATTTTGGTATTGTTGTTGTTGATTATATTGTTGTTGTTGATTTATATTTTGTTGTTGTTGATTATATTGTTGTTGTTGATTATATTGTTGTTGTTGATTTATATTTTGTTGTTGTTGATTATATTGTTGCTGTTGATTTATATTTTGTTGTTGTTGATTATATTGTTGTTGTTGATTTATATTTTGTTGTTGATTTATGTTTTGTTGTCTTTGTTGGTTTTGATTAACATTTTGTTGATTTTGTTGTTGATTTAAATTTTGATTTTGATTATATTGTTGTTGTTGTTGATTCATATTTTGTTGATTTTGATTTATATTTTGTCTTTGTTGATTTATATTTTGATTTTGTTGATTATTATAATTATTTTGCTGGTTTAAATTATTATAATTTTGATTATTCATATTTTGATGTTGTTGATTATAATTTTGATTATTCATATTTTGTTGATTTTGATTATATTGCTGATTATTATAATTTTGATTATTCATATTTTGTTGATTATAATTATTCTGCTGTTGGTTATTCATGTTATTTTGTTGTTGATAATTCTGTTGTTGTTGATTGTAATTATTATTATTTATATTATTTTGATATTGTTGACCTTGATTATAATTTTGATTATTCATATTATTTTGTTGATTTTGATTATTATAATTTTGGTTCATATTATTTTGTTGTTGATTATTATAATTTTGGTTCATATTATTTTGTTGATTTTGATTATTATAATTTTGATTCATATTATTTTGTTGTTGATTATTATAATTTTGGTTCATATTATTTTGTTGATTATTTTGCATGTTCATTTGTTGTGAATTAACATTTTGATTTCCCTGTTGATTAATATTATTATTAATATTTTGTCCTCCTTGATTTTGATTTTGATTTATGTTTTGATTTTGTTCTGTTATACATTTAATATAAGAAATAAATAAATATATGAAAAGTAAATTAAAGTAAAATAGAATATTCTTCATCTTTTTAAATATATATAATTATTAATTTAAAAAAATAAATAAACAAATTATATAATGATAAATTCAAATCAATTATTGAAAAACCCAATAAAAGAAAATAAAAAATCATCAAAATCATATATAAAACACTACATCTGTCCAAATGAATTTTATAGCATAAAAAAAAATTATATTTATATTTCATTAAAAAAGTATAATTATAAATAAATAAAAAATAAATATAATTTTTACACAAAAAAACAATAAAATAAGAATTATTAAAAACAAAATGATAAAAATCATAAAGAAAATTATATAAAAAATCAATTATTTTATTTTTTTGAAATTTGAAATTTTTTCATTTATTATTATAAATTCATAAATATTATTTTACAACTAAAAAAATCCTTTGAAAAAAATAAAAATTATTAAAAAATAAAATTTATTTGAAAAAAAAAAAAATGGAAATTTTCTTAGATGAAATAAAAAGAAAACCATTTGATGAAGTGAAAACTTTATTTAAATATATAGAAAATATTTCATCAGGGAGTTTTGGAACAGTAGTTCGAGCACTTCAAATAAAAACAGGAAAAGAAATAGCAATGAAAATAATAAATAAATCATCAAAAAAAATTGATACATCAAAAATAAAAGAAGAAGTAAATATATTAAAAGAATTAAACCATCCAAATATATTAAAATATTATGATTATATAGAAACAAATACAAAATTATATATAATAATGGAAGATTTAAAAGGAGGAACTTTGAGAAAATGGTTAAAAGAAAATATAAAGAATAATATTAAAGAAGAAAAAATAAGTGTTATTATAAAAAATATATTATCAGCTGTTTCATATTTACATTCAAAAAATATTTGTCATAGAGATTTAAAATTAGAAAATATTATGTTTAAAGATTTATCGGATTTAAATACAATTAAATTAATTGATTTTGGTTTAAGTGTAAAAAATTTTGATAATTTTGGAGAAAAAGATTATTGTGGGACATATATTTATATGGCACCTGAGCAATTAGAAAATAAAATTTATAGTAAAATAATAGATGAATGGAGCATTGGAATAATATTATTTGAATTATTAAATAAAGGAAATCATCCTTTTTATATTAATGGAAAAAATAAAAAAGAATATTTAAAAAGAATTAAAAAATGTGAAATTAAATATTATAATAAAATATCTAAAATGGCAGAAAATTTAATTAAAAAAATGTTAGAACCAGATCCTTTAATAAGAATAAGTTCTAAAGTTGCTTTAACTCATCCTTGGATCACTAGAAAAATTTTAGATCCTATTCCTTTAAATTTATACCAAAAAATCACTTTGAGAAATATTAATCAAAAAATCAATCAATTAATGATTATTATGATTTTTCTAAATTATTATAATAAAAATCATCAATTTAATAATAATAATGATTGTCATGTCTTTTATGTAGATGATTTTTATATTCAGAAACTTCAAAAAATTGATTCTATTAAAAAAGAAAATTTTAGAATTGAAAGATTAAAATCTTTTAATGTTGAAAATGATAATTTTAAAATTGAATCAACAAGGAATTTTCAAAAAAATAATAATTTAAAAAAATTTATAGAATTTAACAGTAAAAGTACTATAAATCATTTTAATTCAAATAGAGAACAATTATTACCTTCATTAACAAAGAAAACATTTTATAAAAAAATAAAATTAAATAATAAATTAAATGATATTAAAAGTATTTCTTCAAGAAAAACAGATATTTCAAAAGAAGATTCTTCAAGAAAAAAAGATATATCAAAAGATATATTTGATTCAGATAATAATAGTATTTATAAAAACCAAAATATATTTATTAAAAGATTAAAACTTTTACCTAAAACAAATTTACTTAATGAAGCTCCTTCTCTTCCTTTAATTAATCCTAAAAATTATAATTTAAATAATTCTGAATCTTTAACTAATAATAATTCAATTTGTAATAATAACAAAGAAAAAAATAATAATTCAATTTCTCCTTATAAAGGAATTATGAAAAAAAAATCTTATAAACAATATAATTCTTATAAAAAAAAAGGAAGTTCTAGTATGGAAAATATACATTTATATATTAATAATCCAGTTAAATTATTTGATTCTGAAAAAAAAGAAAAAGATTTTTCTTTGAATATTTCTAAATTCATTGGAAATTTTAAAAATAATATTAATTTATTTCCTATTAAATTTCAAAATATTTTGAGAAAACAGAAAAATAAAGAAAATCCAAAATTATATTTTATTAAAAAAGAAAATATTAAAATTGATAAAAATTATATATTACACAATTATGAAATTAAATAATTTTTGGTTATTAATGTTACTATTAGATGTTAGGGAATGATATAATATATTGTTTATTAATGAATTATATAAAAAATTATATATACACATTCAATATAAAAAATATAAAGTGAATAAAAAAAATTATTTAAACAATAAAATAAATTTAATAAATAGATTCTTATTTTTTGTTGTTAAATATTGACATATATAATATTTTAATTTCATTCAAAGATATATATTTTTGGCAAGAACATCTAAAATATTGATTTCTTGGATCATTTATACTAAGTAGATTAAATGAACAGTTATCACAAATACAACATCCACAATTAAAAGTTATTTTTGTGCTATTTTCATTTAAATCTTTTTGACACTTCACACATTTCAATGATTTAATTGTATTTTGAAATTCTTTCATAGTTAATTCAGGATTTATTTTTTTTAATAGATTGATTAAGGAAAAGTAATCAAAATTAATCCCTTTAATATTTATAATCAATTTTGACAAATCAAATTGTGTTTTTGATGTGATACAAATATAATATTCTGAAAGACATTCCTCTCTTATTTTTTGTAAAAGACAATTTTCACATAATTCAGTTTTGTTTTCTTCATATTCTAAAAAATCAGAATTTTTTAAACAATTAGAACATACTTTTTTTGTTTTATTTTCAAATTGATTCTTATTATTATATAAAAACATGGATTTTTCTTCTTTATTTTTTGTTTCAGAAAGACCGAAATTTATATCATTTATATTAAAATTTACTCCTGGTATTGTAGATTGATTAATTCTTTTTTTTTCATTTTCATCTATTTTTTCAAATTTAAATCTTTCGTTTTGTTGTGTTTTATTTTTATTATTTATGATGTTTTCTGGCTCAGATTTTTTTTCACTTTTTTCTTCATTATCATTTTTTTGAATATTATCAATTTTTACACTGTCAAGAAGTCTAAAAGAATTACTTTCCTCTTCATTATTTATATTATTGTCAATATTTTCTTTTTTTTCTTTTATTTCAAAAATACTTTCATAATTCTCATCGTTTTTATAAAAATCAAAATAATTTTTATATTCTTCATAATATTGTTTAGAATATAATAATTCATAATGAGCTTTTTTGTTTATTATATTAATTTCTAAATTAACATCAAGATTAGATTGACCTTCATAATTAAATTGTTGAATAGAATTTCCATCAAACATAAAAATATTTAATTTAACACCGAAAATATAAGGAGTTAAATAAATAACAATTTTTTCAGCATCAGTATATAATTTTAATAAATAATCATCAAAGAAATTATCATATAAAAATCGCCCATTTTTTTCAAATTGTTCTGGTAATAAATTTCCAATAAAAATATCAAATTCAGGAGAAAAACTTTTATTTTGATTTCTTAATATATAATTATATAAAGTAAATCTGTAATACCAAATAATTCCTAAATCAAAATGTTTACAAGAATTAATGGAAAAACAAAAAATTTTATATGCTTTTTCTATATTATTATCTCTTAAATTTAAATAAATAATAATTAAAATCCTTAGAATTAATTTTGCATTAATTTTATTTTTTTTATCATTTAAAATATTGCTTGAAATTTTATTTTCAAAACACTGATAAATTTCATTAATAATTCCTCTTAATAAATCAATTTTATTATTTAAAATAATAAATTCAAACAATTGAAAAATAATACATCTATAAAAGCAATTTCCATCTCCTCTAATTTTTCTATAAAATAATATATTTTCTAATATTTTTTTTTTATCCAAAATTTCATTTTTATACTGTGAATCAAAAGAATAAGATTCTTCAAGTAAAAAATCTAGATTAGAAAAAGGACCAATTGCTTGATTAATAGAATTTGAATTAATTGATAATTTTAAATTTAAAATATAATTTTCTAATTCATCATATTTCTCTTGAAATAAATTCACTATTGTTTCTTCAAAATATTCTTTTTCAACATTATTTATTTGTCTTATTTTTAAATATTCTGGTTTAATATCTTTTATTGTTAAAATTGAATTTTGAATTTCATTTTGATAATTTTGATAAAAATTTATATCTTTTATACTAAAATTTAGATTGTTTTTTTTCAAAGATTTTTTCAAATAATTATCTATTATTGTTTCTTCAGGTTCTTTTTCATTTAATTTTTCAAAAATATTTTTATTAATTACCATTGAATGAGCCATAATATTATTTTTTGTAGGTTCAATTTTCTCAAAATTTGTTTCAAAATATTTATCTAATGAATTTGCTCTTTTTGTCATTTCTTTTTATATTTTTTATCCTTATTTATAATAAAAATAGTTATTATAAATAGAAATATAATAAAAAAAATAAATTTTTTTTATAAATTTATTATTTTTTTTTTATTTAATTTTCTTCTTCTTCTTCATTATTTTTTTCATGATTAAAACTAAAAGGATCAAAAGGTCTTGATTTTTTATATTCATTATCTACATTTTCTCCTTGATTATTATCTAAAAATTCATCATTATTAATTTGATTATTATTATTATTATAATCATTATTATCATTTTCTTCACCTTGATTATCTTCATTAATATTATTATTATTATTATCATTATTTTCATCTTCTTTATTATTATTATTAATATCTTCTTCAATATTATCATTATTATCATTATAAGGATTTATTTTTTTATCAATAATATTATTTGTCTCATTATCATTATTAAATTCTTTTTTTTGATTTAATTCAATTTCTTCAAAATTATTATCATTTTTTAAAGCATATTGAATATCTTTTCTTAAATTTTCAATATCTTTCATAACTTCAACATTTTTATTAGTTAAATCATAACTATTATAATTAATATTATTATTATTTCCACTGGTATAATTATTATAATTACTACTTATATTATATCTATTTTCAGAAGGACTTGTATTATTAAATTTAGGAATTTTAAAAGGAGGTTGTCTTTTATTTATATAATCATTAAAATTTTGAATTTTACTTTGACCATAAGTTGGATTATATGATTGATATAATTTTCTTGATTGTTCTCTTCTTAATTTTTCTTCTCTTTCTATTTTTTTTTGTTGAATTTCATTTGTTAATTTTTCCAATTCTCTATATTTCAATAAATTTATTTTTTGTTCTTGTTTCTTATGATAAATTTGAATTTTAATTATATTTAATTCTTCATCTAATTTATTTATTTTATCGTTTTGTTTATTTATATTTGAAAGATAATTTCTTTCTTGATTTTTTAATAATTTTTGATTTTGTTCAATTTGAATATTTAATTGATTAATTTCATCTTCAATATCTTCATTACTTTCAGGAGCATTTTTTTTAGCATCAATATTTTCTTTAATTAATTTACATTGATCTTGTAATTTAATAATTTCTTTATTTTGTTTATTTAATTTATCAGTTAAAGTTTTATTATAATCTCTCATAATTTTATATTCATCTTTTAAATTTTTTAATTTTTGACTAACACCAACTAATTCTGTTTTTGAATTATATTTCTTATCTAATTCTTTTAATCCAATTTCTTGATTCTTTTTAATTTTTATTAAGGTATCATATTCTTTTTTAACTTCTTTCAAATGTCTTTTTAAATCTTTTATTTCATCTTCATCTTTAACTGCTTTAACATATAAATTATTATTTTGAAGTTGATTATTCATATCATCTATTTTATTCTTATATTTTCCAATTTGATTTTGAAATTCATTTGCTTTTGCCACATCTTCTTTATCTACATTATTATCATATATTTTTGGCTGATCTTTATTCATTTTGTGTTTTTCAATTGCTTCTTCTATTTGCTTTGATATTTCTTCTAATTGGTTTTTTAACTTTTTATTTGTTTGAATTATTTCATTGTTTGACATTTTTTAAGTTATGTAAAAATTTTATTTTTTGGAAAAGCTGTTTTTTTATAATTTTTTATTTTTATTTTTTATTTATTTTTATTATTATATTTTTTAATTTTTAATTATAATGAGTAAAACTAATACTGAAATTTCAACAAAGGAATTAGAAAATAGGGAATTATTATATTGTTTATATTATGATATAATGGATGAAATAAAAGGAGAAAAAATAAAAATAAATAAAGAAGAATATAATCAAAATATATTAAACACAGAAATTCCTACAATAATAAATTTTGTTAAAGAAGCTTTTTCAATATTATTAAATAAGAAAATAGAAGAATCAAAAAATAATATAAAAGAAAAATCAAAAGATATGAAATTATCAGAAAATATAAATTATGAAAGTAGATTAAAATATTTAGAAAGTCAAATAAGATTTTATATAAAAAGACAACTTCAATATAAAATTCAAAAAGAATCATTTGAAAATAAAATAAAAAATTATATGAATATCGAAGCAGAATATGAAGAAATGAAACGAAAATTAAAATATGAAGATGGTAAATTTATGAATAATGATAGAAAAGACAATGAAATAGAAATTTTAAGAAGAGAAAATTCAAATTTAAAAAAAGCGATTTTAAAAATTGAAAAAGAAAATATATTAATAGAATCAAAAAGAATCGAAGAAAAAAAATTAATAGAAAATTTAAAAGAACAAAATGAAAAATATAAAAAATTAATAAAAAAATTAGAACAAAGTCAAAAAGACATTTCAACAAATTCAAGTATAAATATAAATATAAACAATACTAATAATCAAGGTTCAAATTTAATAATAAATAAAAATATAGAAACAAACAATTCAAATTCATCAAATTCAAAAAAGCAAATTTATAATAATAAAAATTATAAAACAAATATAATAGATAATTATGCATTTACTTCAGCATATAATAAAATATTAAATAGTATATCAAATAAAACACCAAAAAAAATTCCTAAACATAGAAAAACAAATTCAATGAATATGAATATTGATGATAATAAAAAAAATGATATTATTTCTAAATATTTTACTAATCAAAAAATTTGTAATAGTAGTATTAAACAATATAAAAATTATGCTAAAATTTCTGGAGGAAGTTATAATAAACCTATTAGTAATAGAAAAATTAATCAAATTTCTTTTGTTTCTAAAATTTATAATAAAGATAAAAAATTGAATAAAAGTATTAATAGATCTACTTTAAATAAAAGACCTTGTTCAAAAGATTATTATTAAATAAATATTTTTTTGTAATATTTTTCTATTTTAATATTTATTATTATTTTTGTATATATAAATTAATATGTCTTGGACTTTTTTTTAAAATTAATGGTTTTATATTTTCTTTGTTTTTACTTAAACTAAAAGTTAAATTTGGATATTTTGATTTTACATTTAAAGGCCTTTTTATTCCTGTTTTCATATAATAATAATAATTTGATAATGTTGATAAATTTGTTTTCGAATTGTTATTTGTATTATTTCTAAAACTAAAACTATTTTTTTTATTATTTTTATTTTCTATATTCCTTAGCAAAACATTTCTATTAATTCTTTTTTTAAATAAATTTTGAGAATCTTCTTTTATCATTTTAGTTCCTAAGGGTTCATTAGTAGTAAAAAAATAGTTTGTTTCATTTTTATTATTATTATTACTAATATTAGTGCTGTTATTATTAGAATTATAATTATTTATATTATTATTATAATTATTTCTTGGGCTTTGGGAAATATTAAATATTCTAAAATGGTTTGAAGATTCATTTTTTTCAAAATTCAAATTACTCAATAATTTAACTCTATTATCAATTTTTTCTTCAAAGTAAAATGAATTTCTATAAATATAATTAAATTTATTATTATCATTATAATTATTATTCTTATTTAAAGATTGAGATTTTAAATCATCTAAAGGAGTATAATCTTTAACAAAAGTTTTTTTCTTATTTACAAAATGATTATTATGAAAATTTTCACTTAATATTTTTCTTTTTTGATTACTATACTTTAATAAAACTTCATGAATAATTTTATTTTCTATAATATTAAAATCATGATAAGAAATAAATAAAGTATTAGAATTATCTAATTGACAAATAATATTATAAGGATGAATTTTAGCTTTAATAGCATATTCTATTTCTCCAAAAATATTATTTTTAGTTAAATAAATTAAATTAGTTGTTTTTTTATTATCTTTTGTTAAAAAATAATTTGGTTGATTTTTCCTAAAAATAATATTTTGTTTTGTTCTTGTATTTTCTAATAAAATTTCACTCTCTTTTTTTAATTTATTTAATTCAAAATCTATTTTTTTCAATTTAGTTAAAATGCTTTTTTCTTTTTTTTTATTTTTTGATATTAAAAATTCTCCATTTAAAATAAAATAAATTCCATCTTTATTATTATCAATAATATCATTTTCTTTAAAAACATTATCTCCTTTTTTAAAAGATAATAAATGAAAAAAATGAACTATTTTTTGAAAATCTTTTAAATTTAAATCAATTTCTTTAAAAAAATCAAATTTTGATAATTCAATAATAAATTTAGAAAGATCTTTATTTTTTAATCCTTTATCATATTGAATAAAAGTTAAATAATCTATTTCAATTAAATAAGAATCTTTAAAAACAAAAATTGTTTCTTCACAGTTTTTTAAATTTTTTAATGAATTATAATTAAATATAAAACCAAATTCTTTTATTTTTTTATTTTCTTTATCATTTTGTTTTACTTCTAAAACTCCATTTATTAAAATATAAATAAAATTCACCTTTGAATCTTCATGATAGATATATTCTGTTTGGTTATATTTCTTTATTTTTAATTCATCTAAAAAATCATTTATTTTTTTCTTATTGTAAATTGATAATATATTATTAAAAAATTCTATTTTTTTTATCATTTCAAAAAATGGCTTTTTTAATTTTTTTGGTAATTTCATTCCTTTATTTTGATATTCTATTATTTCATCAAGAAAATTTCTTGAATTTAAAATATAATTATTATTTAAATTTTTATCATCCATAATTATAACTTTTATTATTAATTTTAACTGAAATTTTTTTTATTGAAAAATCATAGAAATTAAAGTTTCTGGATATTAATCAATAAAAAAATAAAAATTATTTCAAACTCAATTATTTTCTTTGAATCTAAGATTAATTTATATAAAATATAATATTAAATTTTTTTAAATAAAATATATTTTTTTTTTAAATAAAAAAAATGAATTTTAAATAAGTGAATAAAAAAAATAAATAATTTAATATAAAAAAAATTTGGAAAAAATATTTGTTATAAATATAATAATGGCTGATTTAGAAGAATTTTTCAGAGAACAAATAAAACCATATGAAGAAAGATTAAGAAAATTAGAAGAACTTGATAAAAAAAAAGATGTTGAAATTTCTCTTTTAAAAGCTGCAATTGAGCATATGAAAGCAGAAATTGAAAAATTAAAAGCACAACTTGAAAAAAATAAATTAATTGGACCTGCTCCAAAAACGGGAACAAAAAAAAATGTTGCTGGGAAAAAATAATTTTTAAATATTTTTATAAATTACTTGTTATATTAATTAAATTAAGCTTTTCCTTTTATTTTAAATTATTTTTACTTTTAAATTTAAATTCCTTTTCATAAATATTTTTTTTTTAATAACAAAGAAAAAAACAAAAAAAATAAAAATTGAATAAAAATTGAAATGGGTCAAATCATTCTAATTTTTGAAAATTAAAATTATCATCAAAACTGGAAGAAAATATTATATGTCCAATTTGTTTACGAGAATTAATGATAAAACAACATATAAAGATTTAAATAATCATTTATTTAGATGTGGTATGAAACAGAAATAAAAAAAAATACATTATATTTGAATAATGAATTTTAATTAGTAATTGATTATAATCCAATATTAAATCAAAAAGAAATATTTAAAACTAATAATTCTTCATTAAGTTGAATCAAAATATGAATATTTTAAAAAATATATTATAAAAAAATCAAATGTCACAAAAAGTTAATTTAATTGTTAAAAATATAAATGATAGAATGAATTATTTAGATTTAGATAATATTAATATTTTAATTAAAGGAAGAAAATAAAAAAAAATATTTGATAAAATAATAAATAAAAATTTATTTAAAATAATTATTGGAAAATCTATTTTTTTCTTTTGAAGATAATATTTTTTTAAAATATTAGGAATTATTGTAGCTTATCTTTTAATCAATTCACAAATTAATTTAAAATATAAATTTTCTCAATTATTATGTAAAATAATAATTGGAGAAAGAATAAATTTATTTGATTTACAATATTCAACTAATTATTTATATGATGAATTAATTAAAATTAATCAAATGAAAATATTGAAGATTTAAATTTATTTTTTGAAATTGATGGAAATGAATTAATTGTTGAAGGAGGAAAATTGCAAATCAATTTTAATACTGTAGAAGATTATATTGATAAAGAGTTAATTATGAAATTCAAAAATATAAAGATAACATTATACTATTAAAAAAAGGATTATATGAATTTATTCCTGAAAAAAATAAGTTTATTTTCAGGAAATGAATTATATCAAATTGTAAATAAAATGATTAAAAAAATATATAAATTTTTAACAAAAACGAAAATCAATTAAAATCAAAAATAAAAAAAAATTTTTTTAAATATATAAATAAAAAAAAGGAAAAATATAAATATTGTAAAAAAAAAAATGATAGACTCAGAAACTTACAAATATATAAATTTCATAGGAGAAGGAATGTATGGAAAAGTATATTTAGTAAAAGGGACAAAAACAAAAAAATATTTTGCAATGAAAACAATAGATATAAATAATTTAAAAGAGAATCAAAGAAAAGAATGTTACTTTGAGTCAAAAATATTACAAAAATTAGATCATCCAAATATAATAAAATTAAAGGAAGTATTCATAGCAAGAAAGCCAATTTATACATTAAATATAGTAACAGAATATGCAGATGATGGAGATTTAAATGATAAAATTATAGAACAAAAAGAACATAATTCTCATTTTCTAGAAAATCAAATTATTGATTGGTTTACTCAAATATGTTTTGCTCTATATCATATTCAAAAAAAAGAAATAATTCACCGAGATTTAAAACCACAGAATGTTTTTTTAACAAAAAGTTCAATGATTAAATTAGGAGATTTTGGTATATCTAAAAATATAAATACAACATGGGAAAAAACTTTAACTTTAATTGGAACTCCTTATTATATTGCACCTGAAGTTTTTGAAGATCAAACTTATTCTTTTAAAAGTGATATTTGGAGTTTAGGAATTATTCTATATCAATTAATGGATTTAAATTATCCTTTTCAAGGAAATATTCTGCCTACTTTAATGATTAATATTATGAAAGGAGAATTCAATGAAATTAAAAATAATTTTTATAGTGAAGATTTAAAATATCTATGTTATAGTTTACTTAATGTTAATCCTGAGTTAAGACCTTCTATTATTGATCTTTTAAATTGTGATGTTGTTAAAAAAAGAACTAATATTTTACTTAAGGAAGTTAATTATGATAAAGATCTTTCAATTAAAATTATTAAAAATTTAAAACAAAGTATTTTCAGTTATTCTGATATTACTCCTGGAAATGATGATGTTGATATTATGCTCCCAAAAAAAGAAAATATTATTAATAATGATAATAATAAAATTAATATTGAAAATGAAGTTAAGAAAGCTAAAACTGATGAAATTAAAGATGAAAATTTAGGTATTTTATGTGATAATAAAGAAGAAGGAAAAATTAAGAAAAAAGCAACAAAAGAAGAAATTAAGAATTTCTTTAAAAAAAAAGGGAAAACTTCTGGGAATAAAGAAAGTGAAAATAATGATAAAAAAGAAAAGAAAGATAAAGTTAAAATTAAGTTTGATAGTTTAAAAAATTACTTAACTTTCGCTGAAAAAGAAGTAAATATTGATAAAGAAAATAATAATAATAATAATAATACTTTAAAACAAAAAGTTGAATATTATAATGTAAATAGATTTATGAATCTTTTATCAAGTTATTATAATGGAGAAGAAGAAAAAGAAAATATAAGCAATATTAATATTGAAAAAGAAAAAGAAAAAGAAAATTTGAATGAATTAAGAGAAAACAATAATATTAGTGAAAAAGAAGCACAATTAGGAACAAATTTACAATTATATAAATTTATTTTTTTATCTTCAAATGATATTCAAGAATTAAAAGAAAAAAAAAAAAAATTAGAAAAAATATATGGAAAAGAAGTTTTTGAAAAATTAAAAAAATGTGTTTCAGAAAAAACAGATAAAACCAATTTAAAATATAATATAAAAGCTATAAAAGAAGTCATTTTAGAGTCTATGAAAACTAAAGATATTAAAATCGAAGAAAATAAATTTAATGAAATTTTAAAAATCATTCCTGATATTTTCTCTTTTGTAATTGCTGATAAAATAAGAGAAAATAATAAGTAAAAAAATAATCTATAAATTTAAGAGTTAAAAAATTTTATATTTTAAGAATAAAATACTTTTTAATTTCAATAAAAATTTTTAAAAAATAAATTAACTCAAAAAAAATTATTTGTTATTAAAATACAAAAATACAATAAAATAAAAAACAAATAACAATAATAAATAATATAATATATATTTATTAATGACGTCAAAATATATTAGTTTTTCAACAAAATAAAATTATAATAAAAATATATCACACTCTTTTTCTTTTTTTATTACACAAACTATTATTATCAGTCGAATAATCACTAGAATAATAATTAATATTATTATCTTTTCCATTTTCTAATAAAGTCATAAATTTTCCTTTTGCAATATTATTCATTTTTTGAATATAATCTTCATTTTCTTTTTTTTTAATTTTATTTAAACAATCTTCAAATAATAAAGTTTTATTACTGATACCATATTTATTTATAAGTTCATTTCTATTTCCATAAATAAAATAATTTTTATATACATCAAAATAATTCATCATAAATAATTCTTTAATTTTTGGTTTAAAAAAACATAATTTATTAATATTTTCTTCATTTTTATTTTCTGAAAATCTTTTATATTTACTAGAAATTTGATTAGAAAAAAATTGTTTTAAATTCCATTTTGAAAGAGTTTGATTATATTTTTTAGTAACATTTTGAGTAATTGAACTTGAAACTTTTCTAATTCTAAATTTTTGAAACCCTTTATATGAATTTTTAATAAAATCATTACATAAATTTATTAAGAAATGATGATATAAAACTTTTAATTTTTGACAAATATTATCAAATGACATTTTTGAATGAATGCTTATATTTTTTAATTCTTCATTTTTTTTTGGACGCCCTCTTTGCTTTTTTAATAATTTATTTGATATATTATTATTTGATTCTGTGTTTTGAAGTTTCTTTAATTTTGAAATTTCAAATATTTTTATTCTTTCTTTTAATATATCTAATAATTTTTGAATACTTTCATAATTTTTCTCCAGTTCTAAATATATTTTCTCTTCAAAAAAATCAGATGAAGTATAACTTAATGTTTGTTGTTGATATATCATTATAATAAAGAAATAATGAAAATGGTTTAAATATTTTTTTTTTTTTATTATTTTTTAAGGGTTTTTTTCTTATTTTAAAAAAAAGGATTTTTTTTTGAAAAAGTTTTTTCTGCTTTTCATTATTTTTTTTCTTCTTTTTATCATTGTTTTTATTGAAACTCAAGAAATATAAGTTTTACAATATTTTTTATTTTTAAATTAAAGTATTTATGACGTATAAATTAATTGGTTTTATTCATCTTAAAAATTAATTAATATCAATTTATTATTAAATATTAAATAGACATTAAACTTATTTTTTTTAATTAAATTTAATAATGAAACAAGGCAATAAAGCATTAATTAAATAAAAAATTTAAAGTTAAATTTGAATATTAACTTTTTTTAATTATATTTTATTTTTTTATTTTTTTTTTATTATGTTGTAATCCTGAATAAACAAAAAAAAAAGTAAATTACTATTTTATATATACAAAAATAATAATTAAATTTTATTTAAACTATTTTATTTTGTAGTATTATATGAGAATCATAACTAAATAAATATAAATTTAAATCCTATAATAGAATCAATTAAAATAATTTTATATTCTATATAAATCAAATATTTAAACAATTAATATAAAATATACACTTAAAACCTCTCTAAAAATAAAGAAAAAAAACTTATTCTATATTAAAAAATAATTTTTAATAAATAAATTAATAAGAATCATCGTTTTCTTTTTTAACCTTAAATAAAGGATAATTACTTTTATCAAAATTAAAATTATTATTATTTTCAAATTCAATATTTGATTTAAAATTATAACCTAAAAATTCTAAAAATTTTTTTTTTCCTATTTTTTCAACTTCTCTATAATAAGTAACAGTCTCATTTTTGTATAAAATTTGTAAATTATCATTAAAAGTTAAAGTTTTTTTACTTAATCCATATTTTTTTTCTAAAAATTTCCTATTATTGCAAAGAAAAATTTTTTGATAAAAAATAATATAAGGCATATCAAATAATTCTTTAATTTCGGTTTTTAAATAACATAATTTTTCAACAATTTTTTTATTCTTATTTTTTTCTTGTTTGTATTTAGAACTTATTTTATTTGATAAAAAATTTTTTAAAGTTTCTTCAGAAAGAATAATATTATGTTTTTTTGTTACATTTTGAGTAATTTCACCTGAAATTTTTCTTAAACGAAATCTTTGAAAACCATCATAAAGAAATTTTATATAATCATTTACAAATTTAATTATAAATCCATGAAACATTACTTTAATTTTCCTTAAAATATTATCAAAAGACATTTTTGAATGAATTTGATTTTTTTTCTTATTTTTAATTTTTTCTTTTTTTGTTCTTCCTCTTTTTATTTTTCTTCTTATTTTTTTTGGGGAATTTTTCTTTTCACTTTTTAAATCTTTATTATTTTCGAATAATGATTTTAATAAAATTAACTCTTTCTCTATCTCATTATATTTTTCTATTAAAACGTTATTTATTTTTAATTTATAGTATAATTCTTGGTTGGAAAAAATTAGATTTTCCATTGAGTTTGTTTTTTTTTCAAGGTGGATTTTAATTAAATGAAATTTGTTGTAATATTTATTTTAAAATTATAATTTTTACAAATTATTTTTTTTTGTATAATATTAATAAATTGTATCTTTGAGAAGATAGGTAAATGAAATATATAATTATTAATTTTATAAAATTTTTTTTTTATTAATATTTTAATTAAATTTTATTTAAATTTTATTTGAAATATATAAGGGAAAAATAAACAATATGTTTTTCATTGAAATTATTATATTTAGAATAAATGAAATATAAAATTATAAAATTTGGAATGAAAAACATATTTATTCTATTTAAAATCTTTCTTTTTTATTCTATTATTTAATAAATTTTTGAATTTACAAAATAACATCTATTATTAATTTCTAATTAAAATAAATGTAAAATATAAATAGAACAAATCTAAAAAATGATATTATGTTTTTTTGATATATAAATTATTTAAAGAAGTAATATATTATTTCCTTATAAATTTAAAAGATAAATTTTTTGAAATATTCTTTGTATAATATAATAAATTAAATTATTATTTTTGATTTTTAAATAAATTCATTTTTTTTGAAAATAATTTTCCAATTTTGATTTAAACAAAAAAACATATTATTTATATGTTCATTTTTGATTAAAAAAGAAGATAAATTTAAATAATTTAAAGTAGAGCAATTAGTAAACATAAAACTCATAGACACAACTTTATCTTAATGAGATAAATTAAAAAATTTATGAAGAGTAATTACAAAACATAAAATCCATATTATTAACATTACAGGTATTAAAACTAGATAAATTTAAAGAAATTAAAGAAGAACAACTTCCTGAAATTCCACCAAATATTTCAGACATATCAAACACATTGGTAGTTTTAAAACTAGATAAATCTAAATAATTTAAATAAGAATAACAAGAAAACATTCTACACATAGTAACTCTAATTATTAAAATTTGATAAGTTTATACATTTTAAAGAAGAACAATAACTAAACATATAACTCATATTTATAACATTTATTGTGTTTAAATTAGATAAATCTAAAGAAATTAAAGAAGAACAATGATAAAACATATAACTCATATCTGTTACATTTATTGTATTTAGATTAGATAAATTTAAAGAAATTAAAGAAAAAAAAAGAAAAAAACATATAAGTCGTATTTTTTACATTAATTGTGACAAAATTCGATAAATCTCAAAAATTTAAAGAAGACCAAAGAAAAACATTTTATATATATAATTTATTGTTTTATGAAAAAAAAATATAATAATATTCTAATTCATATGAAGTTTTTAAATTGTTAAATACAAATCAAAAAATAAAAAATATAAATAAATGTTAAAGATTTTAAAATTAATAATTATCATTACATTTTTATTAACAATACAAATAATCAAAAATGCTGAAAAAATAGATAATTTATCAACAAGTTATTATAAAGTAGTATCAAGAGCATTAACAGATGATTTATTTTTAATTTTTCATGAAGAAAAAACAGTAACAATAAGATATTCACAAAGCAGACCAACTATATTAACAAATACTCCTTTTAAATATTTAGGAACTTCTTATCCTTTAGTTTATAAATATTATAATAACAATGAACTAACATATTATATTGTTTCTATTATTGAAAATTCTTCAAATAAATTTACTTTTACAGTTTATGAAAGTAATAAAAGTTCCAATGATAATTTAACACCTTTTAACATAGAATTTTCTAAATTAAATTCTTTAAGTTCCATAAATGAAAATGAATTTATTGCTTCAATTATAAACACAACAAGTAATAAATGCGATGTAAAAAAATGTACATTAATTGATTATTCTTGTGTTTCTTTAATTCCTAATTCAGAGTCTTTATGTTCAAATGATAATGAGATTTTAAATGTATATTATCAACCAGAAATAAATGAATATATTTATTTACATTATTCTTCAGGTCAAATAACTTCTGGAATTTTTAATTCTTTAACCAATGATTATACTGCATCTCAAAAAACAATTACATTAAATGGAGATTGTAATTCAATATCTCAATTACAAACAATAAATATAACAGAAAATGTAATTTTAAATTGTTTCATGAATGCTGGAAATAAAAAAGTATGTTGTTCAAAAGGAGAATATAACAAAGAAAAAGGAGAATATAATTTAAATGAATTTACTGCAGATTTATCATGTGAATCAACTAGTTTTTCAATGGATAAACTAGATAATGATTATATATTAATATCATGTCCAGGAGAATCGAACACTCGACCTCCCAAATTCATAATATATGATAAAAATAAAAAAATTAGAGGAAGCGGAGAAATTATATGGTCATTAAAAAATGAACATTATATGAGAGATTTTACTGTTTCTCCAAATGGAGATATTTATATTATTGCTTATCATGATTGCGGAGTTTTTCATCAACATAAAATTACAAAAAGTGAATATAGTTGTTCTAATTTAAATTATGTTATTAAACCTCAAGATGGACATTTAACTCAACTGAATTCTATTACTGATAATGGCATCAATATTCCTTCTACTATTAAAATAAATCAATCTAATTGTAATGATGTTGTAAGAACTTCATCTGATGGAAGTATTTCTTCAGAAATGCAATTTATTAATATATATGTGAAAGAAAAATATAATATAAATTGTACTTTAACTTATTATTCAAGTTTAAATCCCAACTTTCAAATGTTTTGTGATTTAAATTTTACTTCTTGTGATTCACATTGTAACCGATGTGCATTAACTTCAGTTTCATCATTATTAATGAATTGTAATGAATGCACTGAGCAAAATACTTTTGTCGAAAATCCAGAAGAAAATATAGATAGTGGAAATTGTTGTGAAGAAGTTTCTAATTGTCAAAACTATAATTTTAATTGTACTTGTAAAGAATGCATAACTGGATATTTACTAGTAAATACAGTTTGTACAATACCTCTTGAAGATAAGATAATAAAAATGAATATTGAAGACACTCAATTAATTGATTTTACTTATCAAAATGCTCATTATATTAAAATTACGAAAATTAATGATTTTCAAGGTCAAATATCTGTATTTAATAATGATGAATATATAGATCAAAATTTTATTGGTAATCAAATGGAAATTGATTCACAAAAAATTAGATATTTAGCGAATAAAATAGGAAAATATTCATTTAAATATTCTATTTATGATTCTCAAAATAATTTAATATCTAATGTTGCCAGTTATACATTTTTTGTTTGTAAAAATGGATGTGTTTGTGAAGAAACAGAAAAAAATAATTATGTACTAACTTCTGATAATGATAAAAATTGTTTTGATATTCAAGTAGAAGATTTTGAAAAAATTATAACTTCAAATGATAATTTAATTCAATTTCCTGAACATGT
>JAJJLU010004001.1:0-21041 GCA_023807065.1 Isotricha intestinalis
AAAAATTCAAAGAGTATTTCAAAAAATAATAATTATAAAACAATATGAATTAAGTATTTATTTAAATTTGTTTAAAAGATGTTGAAATTGAATTCAATTATGATTTTAATAATAAAGATATTGAAGTAATGAAAATATTTAACGAAATTATTTTCCAATTTTTGAACCAAAAAAATTTAATTTGAAAAAAAATGATTATTAACTCCTTCTCCTTAATTTTTAATATAGTTTTTATCATTATTTTTTTTTAAGAAATTAAACCAGTTATAACACTTAACACCCCAAAAACACCCAAATTTTTTTGTAAATAAAATCAACCCGTTTTAAATTTAAATTTGAAAAATTTTATCAAAATATAAGTAATCATATATTTAATAAAATTGAAATAAAAATAATTAAAAAAAAAAGATTTAAATTATAATCAATAAAATATTTGTTTTTTTTTCAAAAAATTAAAAAAATTATTCCATGAAAAAAATGAATTAGTAATATTCTTTATCAGCAATAAATCATATTCAAAATTCTAAAAAAAGGAAAAAAATTGTTTCTTCTAATCAAAGAAACAATGGAAATCCAGTTAAATTAATTAAACCATGTTTATTCTATAATCATAAAATATTTTTAATTTTTTTTATTATATATTTTTAAATAAATAATTAATTGTAAATTGCTTCTTTTGATTTAAAAAAACAATAAAAATTACAATAGAAACTTTGTAATATTCTATTCACACTGAACAACCACAACAATTTCTTTCAAGTTCAAAAAATAATGTGTCACCTTCTAAAATGATATCCAAAAGATTCTTTTCTTTATTAAAAGAATATTCAAGAAGTAAAATTTATTAAAACAAGTTTCAAATTTAATTAAGTAAAATTTCTATAATTCAGTTTAAAATATATAATTAGAAAAATTAATTCTTTTGATTTAAAAATCTTATAAATTTCATTGAATATTTTTATTGTTTTTCAATTTCTTCTTAATAAATTTCATAATAAATATTTTTTCAATGAATAAAATTTTATTATCATTTATTAAATTCATTAGATTTTATATTATATTATTTTTAAAATAAAAATGGAAAATATAGAAAATTTTAAGATATCAAATATTGAAAACATTGATTTACTTGCAATGTTCAATACAACAGATAATTATTTCAAAAAAAAAAAATATTTCCATTCTCTATTTCATCCTATCCTATATTATTGTATTAATTTTTTAAATAATAATTTTCAAAAACTGAATGATTTAAAAAATATGATTGGAATAAAGCATGATTATATTTATGTTACTTTAAATTCAAATTTTTATGATTATTTTTTTTTGAAAGAAAAGAAATGTATAAACAAAGTTGAAATTGATTTTAAGAATGACAAAGAAAATTTTCAAATAATTAAAGAAAAGAAAGCTCAACAGATTTTTGTCGATTTAAAAAGCAATGAATTTTCTTTTGATTTTGATAATAAATTAAATAATTATCTTCTTTATCAAAAAGAAATTATATCATCTTTTAGGTATGGATATTCAATACAAGAAAGTGTAATAAAACAAATTATTAAAGAAAATAAAAAGAATATTGTTGAATTACCAAATTTAATATTTTATAAAAATTCTTATCCAAAAAATATTTTGTTCAGAGAAGTAGATAGAATTTTTAAAATAAATAATGATTTTTCAACATCAAATTTTAAAATATATTTAAAAGTTTCATTTTTAAAAAATAAATGCTTCGATAAAAAAAATATATTAATATTTTCAGATGGAGAAGAATTGAATTTTAAAAAAGATAATTTGTATTTCATAGAAATAAAAAATAAAATTAATTCATTAAATAGAGAACTTGAAAAAATAAAAAAGAATAATGATCATCGATCTGAAAACAGCCCATCTTCTTTAAATAGTTTTGAACAAAAAAACACAACTTCAATTATGCAATTTTATCAAAACTCTATGAATTTTTTATCATTATATAAAGAACTTAATATTAAATATGATAAAGTATTTTTATTATTTATATTTAATTCATATTTTAATCATCAAATACATCATTATATTTATGATTCTTTATTAAATGATTTTAAGGATTTCAATGATTTTTCTCTAAATTTAGAATTATTATTTATACATATTGACAGTGATTTCCAAATTATTGATAATATAATTAATGAAAGGAATTATGAAAATTCAATTATAACACTTAAATTAGGTAGTGAAAAACAAAAAGAAATAAATGAAAAATTAGAAGGAGCAATAACTGAACAAAAAGAAATAAATAAAAATTTAGAAGGAGCGATAACTGAACAAAAAGAAATAAATAAAAATTTAGAAGAGGAAAATATAAAACAAAAAGAAACAATTAAAAAGTTAGAAGGAGCGATAAATGATCAAAAAAAAGAAGTTGAATTTTTAAAGTTGAAAATAGATAAAATAATAAAAGAAAATAATGAAGAAAAAACTATATTTAATGAAACTATTTATTATTCAACACAAAAAAATTTAGAAAAAAATGATAAATTTATAAATCTTATAAAAAAAGTTTTAAAAAAATATGAGCAATTTTCTAATTCAAATATAGGAATAATTAGTTTTATTAATATTGAAGAAATGGGAAAATATCAAAAATTTTCAAATATAAATAGTTTAAATTTAAATTTTGATTTGATTATAGATATTTCTTCATTTTGTCATAATCCATTTTTAAAAATACAATTAAATGATAATTATAAAAATCTTTTTGAAAAAGTTAAACAAAAATCAAATTCAATAATTTTATTGATTGATTATAATTTTTTATTTAACATAAAAGAAATATTAGTTAATGATTATAAAGTGATTTCAATTTATCCGATTGATAAACAATTTTTATTAATTGAACTATTCATGAAAAAAAGTGAAATATTGAAAGAAGATAAAATAATTTTTGTAAAAAATAGTAATTTAAAATTATCTTTTTTTTTGAAAGATTTTTCCTTGAAAATTAAACAAATTCCTGATTTTACCAGTTATTATCAAGAAATATTAAATTTAAAAGAAAAATTATTAAATAACAATAATCAAGAAGAAATAAAAAATTTATTTTTATATGAGAATAATTTTAGTCAAATAATATCTTATCAAATATCTTTCCCATTAAATATTTTAAATTTGAATGAAATAAAAGCGGTTGTTTTGACTAAAGGTGAACAATTATATGGCTTTTTAGGATATAATTTTGATTCAAAAAATACTTCTTTTTTAAATAAATATATTATAATAAGAGAATCAGATTATTTGAAAAAATCATTATCTAAGGAAGATTTAACAAAAATTATTAATTTTTTTATTGAAAAAGAAATAGATATGAAATATTTTATTCAAGAAAAAAATGAAATTTTATATCAAAATAATAATATTATAGTTTGTCATAAAAAATTTAATAATCAATTATTTCGACAATTATTTTTTTATTCTAATGTTCATACAGCACTTTTTGAAGTTGAAATTATAAAAATGTTAGGTGATTATAATTCACAAAAAGCACTTCCTACTATACAATTATCATCTTCTAAAATAAAATATTATACTAATTTTCAACAATTTTGTACATTTAAATTGAAAATTATAATGACTGTTTTATTATCAATTATAAAACAAAGTAATTTAAAAATATTATTATTATATGATAATTTTTTATTTTTATCTTCTTTTATTTCATGGAATTTAAATAATATGACTGAATTATATTGTGTAATAAAAACAGAATTCCAAGATGAAAGAGAAAAAGTCAAAGAATATTTTTCTTTTGGAAATAGAAATAATATTAAAGAAATATATTACAATGGAATAAAAAATAGTTATGATTTTATTATTATTGATGATTTTAAATTTCAGAATTTTAATGATTTTTATTCAATGGTAGAAAAATTAAAAAAAAAAGGAATTATTATTCTCCATTTAATATTTAATAATTTAAATGAATTTTTGGAATGGTCTAAAAAAATTCAAAGAGTATTTCAAAAAATAATAATTATAAAACAATATGAATTAAGTATTTATTTAATTTGTTTAAAAGATGTTGAAATTGAATTCAATTATGATTTTAATAATAAAGATATTGAAGTAATGAAAATATTTAAAGAAATTATTTTTTTTCAAATTAAATTAAAAGCAAAAATGGGGAATTTAAACGTAAAATAAAATAAAATTAAAAAAACAAATTTAAAATAGTGCTGTAAAAGAGATTTACAAGCAAGTGATGAAATTAAATTTCCAAATGAAAATGAAAATAATCATGCCCCAGAAAAGATTCCTCACAATAATAAAACAATAACTAAAAATGAAAATAATAATAATATTGAGCAAATATCATTAAATCAAAATGAACCTTTACAAAAAATAATAGAAACTCCAAAATTATCAAAAATAAATAAAAATAATTCAGAAAATGATGTTATTTTGGAATTAACAGTTATGAATTTAGGAACAAAATTAAAAATAGATAAATATGGTTTAACTGAATGTTCTTTGAGAAATAAAAAAGATCATATAACTTATTTTGGATATAATGAAATTGATAAAATTAATAATTATGATGAAGATACGATTGTAGATTTTATTTTACCCCAGAAATATAATAATGAATACTTTAATAATGATAAAAATGAAGGAAGGTTTTTTCAAATTAGTTATAATTTAAATACTAAATCTTATTATATTAGAGATTTAGGCTTTGGTTTAGGAACTTTTATTAAAATTAAGGATTCACTTCTTTTAAAAGATAATTTTTTAATTAGTATTGGTGATTCTTGTTTAGTGATTAATTTAGAAAATATAAATGAAGAAAAGGAGTTAATATATAATCAAAATAATAATTTTAATAATTCTATAGATAGTAAATTACAAGGTATAGGGAAAAATTTAAAAATAAAATTATTTGAAAAAAATAAAGGGAAAAAAAATAAAGAATATATTTTTCCTCCAAATACCAATAAAATAATAAGAATTGGAAGAAAAAAACATAATAATGATATTGAATTAGAGGATTCTCTTGTTTCAAAAATTAATTGTAATATACAGTATGATAATGATAATGGTTGGTTTATTAAAGATGGAAATGAAATAAGAGATTTTAATGGTAATATTATTAGAAAAGAAAGTACTAATGGAACTTGGTTTTTAGCTGTAGAAGATTTTAAAATTTATAATGGAATGATTTTCAAAGGAAATTTTAATCTTTTCTATTGTAATATAACTAAAGAATAATTAAATAATTTTTTTAAATTGAAAAATATAAATAAATTGAAAAAAATTAATTCATTGAACAAACATCAAAAAAAAAAATTTTTAATATATTTCAATTAAAAACTTTTTATAATAATAAAAAATAAAATTCATAAAACAGAAAATATATAAAATAAATAATGGGAGCATGTGAATCTTCTAATAATTCAAATAGAATAATAAAGCCAAATCAAAATGAAATAGAGAAATTATCTCCAATTTCAAAGGGAACACACCATCGTCAACAAAGTGAAGTAATAAAACATACAATAAATGAAGATATTAAAGAAAATAATATTATAGATAATAATAAATCTAAAAGTCCAAATTTTAAAAGAAAAGGAATTTCATTAGGAGCTCAAAGAAAACAATCACAAAAATATTGTAATGAATATAGACAAAGAACAATTAAAAATAATAATAATTTCTTAGTTGATCATTTAGTAAATTCTCTCAATAGAAATTTTAATGATGACAATACAATTAATCCTCAAAAATATAAACCAGAATTTTTAAACGATTGGAAATTTATTAAAAATGAAAATACAGGAATTTATTATTGGAAAAATTATGGTCAAATTCCTTTAACTGAAGAATTATATAATTCAATAATAAATTTATCTCTTGATGAAATATCAAAAAGTGAATGCTTATATAAAAAAAGAATTTGGTTTGCAAATTATATAAATGAAAAAATTGCAAAATCAAAAAGTGAAAATCCAATCTTAGTAATTAATAGAAATAATATATTAGAAGATTCTTTTAATCAATTTATGACAACTAAAGAATTAAATTTAAGAGAACCTATTCAAATTCATTTTGTAAATGAAAATGCACATGATGCTGGAGGCGTTTATAGAGAATGGTATACTTGTTTATTTAAAGAATTTTTTGATGAAAAAAATAAATTTTTTATTGAAAATAAAAATCAATGTATGAATAATGGAAATTATTTAATTTATCCTAAATATAAAGATATGAATTTAGATTATTATGTTTTCTTTGGGAAATTAAGTGCAAAATCTTTAATTGATAAAGTTAATATTTCTGAATTGTTAAATTTAACTGTTACTAAATATATTTTAAAGAAAACTGTGAATTTAGAAGATTTAAAATTTTATGATATATCAATTTATAATTCTTTGAAAGAAATTAGAGATTTTAAAGATATAAATTCTAATGAATTTTTAAAAGAAATAAAATTTGTTTGGAATATAAAAGATGAAAATGGAGAAATTAAAGAAGTAGAATTGATTGAAGGAGGAAAAAATATAAATTTAAATAATGAAAATAAAAATTTATTTATTGAAAAAGTTATTTATTATGAAACTTATGTAAGATATGAAGAACAAATTGAAAAAATGAGAGAAGGATTTTTTAGCTTATTCAAAGAAGAAACTTTTAAATTATTTAATCCAGAAGAATTTAATTTTCAACTTTCAGGACAAAAAACAATTGATTTAGAAGATTGGAAAAAAAATACTATTTATAAAGGACATTATAATGAGAATAATCAAACAATAAAATATTTTTGGGAAATATTATCAGAATTATCTCAAAATGATTTATTTATATTTTTTCATTTTTGTACTTCTTCTTCTCATGTCCCCATAGATGGTTTTAATTCATTAAAAGGAGTCAATAATAAAATACAAAAATTTACAATTGAACCTAAATTATCTTTAATTTTAGATGAAAGTAAAAATAAAGAATTTAGATTAATTGAAGCTAAAACTTGTTTTAATAGAATTTTATTACCTGAATATAGTTCAAAGGAAGAAATGAAAAAGTGCTTTGATATTATATTAGGAAATGATACACAATTTTTTGGGTTAGAGTAATAATATTATATAGTTTTTTTATTTTTATCTTTAAAATTTGTTTGAGTTATAAATATTAATTAGTTGAGGAATATTTTTTTATTATATATTGAATATTTTAAATTATTTTAATAATATAAAACCCATTAAATTGAACATCAAGTTTTTTATATTTTTCAATAAATTAATTGAATTATTAAAATCCTAAAATTATTAAATAAATAAAAAAAATATGAGTTAAAAATAATTATAATATTTTTACAAATCAAATATTGATATATAAAAAAAAAAAGAAATTTCTTTCAAATAAAAAATGAAATTAGAAAACGAAATCAGAAGTAAACTTCTTGTAAAAATTAATAATGAGTTAAATAATAATAAAAAAAAAGTATTTAAAAGCTTGTATAAACATGAAAACCATATTGAACATTATCACATTCAATTTGAAGAATATTTTAATGGAAGTTCTTGTAACGAAAGATTTATAAGTAAAAACTTAAATCAAAGAAAAAATCAAATAAATGAATTGGATACAAATTATATTACTCCCTTAAAAATCAATCTTTTCAACGAAAAAGAAAGTTTTTTCAATAATTTTAATTCATCATTATTATTTCTCAGAAATGTTTGTGATGCTTTAAAATCAAATAAATCAATAGATTTTTTATTTTCTTTTAGAAGATGTAAATCAAACTAAAACATTTATTAATTAGAATTTAAAATTGTATTTTTTATATTAATTATATGTCATTTTTATAGTATAAAGTATTTACCAATTAATCCTATTGCATTAGTGTAAATTAGGTATTTAAAATTTTAGTTTTAAAGTATTTATATTTAAATAAAATAATGTATGTTTTATAATATGAAATATTGAAAAATTAAAACTAATTTATGAAAGTTAAAAAATAAAATATAACAATTAAAAAGAAATTAATATAATCTAAATTTAATTCTTAATAATTTTTCTAATAAAGCATTTTTATTTGAAAACACAAATCTTCTTTGGAAAAATACAATAAACAAGTTATTTAATCTTTTATAAATTTATACCTTTATTATTAATTAATTATACCTCTTAAATAATATATTTAAAAACAGTTCATAAATTTTTAAATTTTTGAAAAATAATTTTTTTAGTTTTTCTCATGACTTAATAAAACCAATATTAAAAATTATAAAAATGAATAAAAATGGAAGGGCTAGAACTAGAAGAATGAAAAACAATAGTGATGAACTAACAAATAAAATATTAAAAGAATTAAGTTTAAAAGCTCAATATCATAATTTAGTAGATTTTGCAGAAAAAATTCATAAAGTTAATTCTATAAAATTAAAAGAAAATAAAATAAGAGATAATGAAATATCATCAATAAATGATCGAATACATCAATTAATAATAGAAAATTATAATTTACAAAAATCAATAAATGAAAAAATTCAATTGAGAAAACAATATGAACAAGAACAAAAATCAGTTTCTGAATATTGTAATAAATTAAGATATAATTTTTTTCATTCTGATGAAATTATTAACAATTATAAAACAGAAATTTCAAATTTAAAAAAAGAATTTGAAAATACTTCTAAATTATATGATGATAAAATTGAAGAAATTATAAAAGAAAATGAAAAATTAAATAAAAGAATAAATGATAGAATTAACTTATTTAATATTCAAAAAAAACAAATTATAGAATCAAATGCAAAAATTGAAAGATTAAGAAAAGAGTTAAATGACCAAAATAAATTAATAAATAATAGAAGTAAATTAAATAAAGAAAAATATCAATTTTTAAAAAATGAATTTGAAGAAATGAAAAAGAAATTAACTTTTATGGAATTGGAAAATTATAAAGAAACAGAACCTTCAACAAATGTTTCAAATGAAAGTAGAATTATTTTAAAAAATAATGAAATTAAAAACAAAGAAAAAAGATTAAATAATAAAAAATTAACAATTAATACAGATGATAGTTATATTTTATTAACTCAAATTGATGAATTATCTAGGAAATATAAAGAATTAAGTACAGTTGGAACTAGAAAAGGAACATTAAGTAAAGGGAAAACTTCTACGAAATATAAAACAATTAATACATATTCAAAGAGTTATTATTAAAAAGATTTAAATAATATTAAGTGTTAATTTTATTTGTTTTGAAGTTTTTGATATATAAATAACTAAATTTAATAAAATAAATAGAAAAATAATAAATTATTTTCTCTTAAATCATTAAATAAATATAATAAAAACAAAATAAAAATAAATTATAATTAAAAATAAAAATGACCAATCATTCCATCAAATCCTTTAATAAAATCATAATAATCAAAATACTTTATATTTACAAAGAGTTTTTTTGATTTTTCTCAATAAATATTTTTAAAACAGGCATAATTCTGATTATTAAAGTGTTTATAGGATTTGATATATCTAAATATATTCTTTTTTATAATGTTTTATTTTTAAATTATTTTAATATTTTTTTCTTAATTATTGACAAAAACCATATTAATAATTTTTAAATAAATATTAAATAACTGATTCTTATATGGCAGATGATATTTTAGATTGGTTAAATAACAAAATAAAATTATCTAAAAAAATAACAAATATAAGTGATGATTTTCAAAATGGTTATTTATTTGCAGAATTATTATATAAAACTAGGCAAATACCTAATATTTCTATTTATAAAAATTCAAATCAAGAAAAAGATATTATACATAATTTCTGTTTTTTATCAAAAAATTTTTTAGATATGAAAATACCTTTAGATGAAATAAGTAGAAATAATATTATGAAAAAATCACCTTATACAGCACAAATATATTTATATAAAATAAGACAAGTTCTAGATAAAAAATTAATTTCATATGATAATCTTAGATTTAGAGCAAGTAACGAAATACATAATTTATACACTGGTTTAATGTTTAAAAATGATAATGAAAAATATTATAAAAATCATTTGAATAAATTAGAAACAAAAGGAAAAGAAGATGAAAATTTAAGTAATACAGAAAAGAGATTTCTAGCATTAAGAAAAAAATTTAAAAAATTAGATTTAAATAAAACAGATTATAAATTAATAAAAGAAGGTGTTAAAGAATTAGAATATTTTGATGAAAAACATAATGATATTCATTCATTAGAAAATAATAGAAAAAAAGAAATAAGTTTTACAGAAGCAAATCAGATAGAAAGTTATACACAATCAATGGTAAGAATGAGAAAACTAAAAAAATGGGAAAAAGATCAAGAATATAAAGGAGTATTATATTATTCAAAAGCTACTTTAAATTCATTAAAAAAAAGTGCATTAGATTGTAAAAATCAAATTGAAAAATATGAAGATAATTTAAATAGATTAGGTTTAAATGTTACTCAAGATCCAAATAAAGTGAAAAGAAGTCATTATGTTAGTACTGATATTATTATGATGAGAATGAAAGAAAGATTAAATGAAAAAATGAAACAAAAGAAAGAAATGGAAAAAAGATATAGAAGGAAATTAAAAGAAGAATTAGAATTAAATGAATTAAAGAAAAATAAAAAACTATTAGAAAAGCAAAAACAAATTACAAATGAAAATGAAAAAAATGATGAAATTAAAAAATCTGAAATTGATAAATTAATGTCTAATGAAAATATAGAAGAAAAAAAAGAAGAAACTATAGAAGAAAAAAAAGAAATAAACTTAGTCGAAAAAAAAGAAGAAACTATAGAAGAAAAAAAAGAAATAAATTTAGAAGACAAAAAAGAAGAAAATGAAGAAGAGAAAGAAGAAGAAAATAAAGAAATTAAAGAAAGAGATTTTAAAACAACTACTTCATTTAATTTTATAAGTGAAAATTCCAAAGGAATGAATTTAATAAAAAATTCATTATTACTTCATGATCAAAATATTTTAGTTGCAGATAGAATAACATTATTTCAAACAATGATTCCTACATTTAGAAAAGATTTAAAAAAAGATTTAATTCCTGAATTAGAAGACAATAATAATAATAATGAAATAACTAAAAACATAAATAATGGATTTAATGTTGATGAATTTTTTAAAGAATTAGATCAAATTAAATCAGAAATTTTAACAAAAGAAATACAAAAAAAAAAAGAGAAAAAATTAAATCACTTTAATTTAATAAAACCAATAATTTATCAAATTTATGATATAGTAAATGAAGTAGGTAAATATCAAATAGAAAATAATATAGATTTAATCGATCAAGAAAAATGGGATAATTTAACTTTACAATTAATAAATAACGAAGAAATAGATTCAGATAAAATTAATGCAAAGAGAAAAAAAGGTGATGCTGATTCTGTGTATGAATTTGATTATGGAGATAAAATAAATAAAAAAGAAGAAGAAGAATTATATGATTATTGTAATTTTATTGGAATTTGGAATGAAAAAATTATTCCAAATGAAATGAAAGGATATAAATTTAATTATGTTGATTTATATACTGGAATATATAAAAATAATAATGGAATTGATATAAAAGATTATGAACCAATTCCAGAAGAAATTGAAAATTTATGTTTACCAACCAAAAGACATTTTAATCCTCAATTTGGAGAAATTATAGATATTTCATTAGATAATATTTTTAAAAATCAAAATAAAGAAAAAAACTTCGTTGAAAATACTGTTACTCCAATTTCTAAAGATTCATTATATAATTATATTCCCATTAAAATTTCGATGCTCGGTTCTCCTTTAAGTGGAAAAAAAACTCAAAGTAATTTTTTAAAAGATAAATATAAAAATTTAAAAATTTATAATTTAGAAGAAATTTTATATGAAATAGTTGAAAAATATGATGAATTAAAATTACCTATTGAAGAAAATCCAAGATTTAAAGCAGCCAAAAAAAATCAAATTGATCAAATCAGAGAAGAAATCGAAAAAGAAAAAGAAAATCTACATGATATAGAAGAAATGATAAGACCATATTTAGAACTTAGAGATAAACATAACGAAAAATTAGAAAAAGAAAAATTAGAAAAAGAAAATCAAGAAAAAGAAAATAAAGAAGAAGAAAAAAAAGAAGATAAAAATGATGAAAATAAAAATAACAATAACAATAATAATAATAAAGATAATAATGATAATATTAATATTAATGAAAAAATTGAAATTCCAGATCATGTTCTATTAGATATATTAGTTCATCAATTACATAAAGATTTTCCAAGTGATTTAGAATCAAGATATAATTTAATAAGTGGAATAACAAATAAATATCTCAAATATAAAGAAATATTATCAAATGAAGAAAGAGTGATGAGTCAAATAAAAGAAGAAGAAGAAAAAGAAAAAGAAGAAGATGAAAATAATAAAAAAGCCAAAAAACCAAATCCTACAATAGTAAATTTACAAAAAGATTTACAAACAATAAAAACAGAATTAAATAATATTAAACCTGATTTATATGTAGGATTTATTTTAATAAACTTTCCACATAATGCACACCAAGCAAATGAGCTTGAAAAATATGTAACAGGATATATATCTGAATTTGATAAACCTTTAGACGAAAAAGAAAATAAATTATTTTCATATTCAAATTTAATTGATATTCCACTTAAAAAAAGTTCTAATCAAGAATTAATTCATTCTTCTTTAGATGTTATATTTAATTTAAATATTGATAATGAAGAAAATTTAAGAAGATTTAATGGTTTAAGATATGATCCAAAAGAAAATAAAATATATCATATTGATGATAATCCTCCTAATCCTAATGATAAAAAATTAAATGAAAGATTAGAAAATGTCATTCCTGGTTTAAGTGAAAATGATTTTAATTATTTAAAAGATTTATATGAAAGAAATATCAATGATTTAAATAATTTTTACAAAATTATGGGAAATGGGAGAGTTAAAACTTTTAATAATATTGATCAAAATAATCGAGAATATTTAAAAAAAGAAAATGATGAAATTAATATTTTAGTTGATGAAGTTATGGAAAATTTTTATAGTCATATTGAAGAATTTATGAAATCAGTTCAAAGTGAAAAAGACGAAGAAGAAAAGAGAAAAAAAGAAGAAGAAGAAAGAAAAAAAAGAGAAGAAGAAAGAAGAAAAAAAGAAGAAGAAGAAAGGAAAAAAAGAGAAGAAAGATTAAATAAAATAAATGAAAATGAAGAAAATGAAGATGAATCAGAGCAAAGTAATGTAGATTCAATAAATGGTAATTTTGATTATGAAGCTTTTAAAAATAAATTTGATGATATTAAAATGGATGATAATGAAAATGATAATTTCTTTAATAGTAATAGTTCTCCAATAACAGATTTAAAAGTTTCTATGAGAACTGGACCAAATTATGAAATGATTATAATGGAAATTGATGAGTTAAATACTGATTATCAAAATTGCATTAAAAATTTTATGCATTTTATTTCTAGACAAAAAGAACATATCATTAATCATTTAAATTCACATCAAAATTCTTTTATCACTTTCTTAAACAGACCTACAAATAAAAAAGAATTAGCTCAAGTTTATTTAAATAAATATAATACATTATTACAAAATTATCCTAATTTAAAAAATAATTTAACTGTTTCTAGAGAATTAATGAATGATATTACTATTATTAATGCTCAATTATGGAATTGTATTCAATTAAAAAAAACTGAAGATGTTGAAAAATTAGAATCTTTTCAAAATGATGGTTATAAAGAAAAAGAAATAAATTCATTTTATAAATATATAGAAAGTGTATTTATAATAGAATCCAAAAAATATTTGTTTGATGTTAATGTTGTTAAACAATATTATTTATATAGTTCTCATCCTGATGAATCAAAAGATTTTTTTGTGGATTATAAAAATATAATCTCGGGAAATATTAAAGAAGATGGAAATATAATGTATAAAATAAATGCATTATTTAAAAATTGTTTAATATTAATAATTAAACAAGATGAAAAAATAAATAAGGTTATTGAAGAATATAAAAATCAATTAAAAATAAATCCACAATCTAATCAAAGTCAAAGTCAAGTTAGAACAACTAAAAGATTAAATTCAGGTCATTCTCAAAGATCAACTAGATCAAAAGCAAGAAAAAAAGCAAAAAATACTAATTTATTAAATAATACTTTCAACATTATTGAAGAAGAATTTAAAAATCAAATAAAATCAGAAAAAAATAAATTTAAATATAAAGTTTTATTACTTAAATATTTCAGTGAAAAATATATTAAAAATATTTATAAAGTTTTTGATGATACTTATGTTCTTTTAGATGATTTTATTATTGATAGTGTAAAAAAGCAAAATGTGGTTTTGAATGAATTTATAGAATATTTAAAAAGTTGTTTAAATAGATTTGTTAATGTTATTACTTTTTCAGATTTTGAATTTGATTCTTTTGATATATATGAAAAATATAAATTAAAAATTGAAGATTACTTCAAGAATAAAATCGAAGAAGAAGATGAAAAAATAGAAATAAAAAAATTTAATTATAGTGTTATTGATTTATATAATCTATATTTACAAATAAAAAATTATTCAAGTGAATCAATAGATTATTTAGTAAAAACAAATATTGTAAAGGAAATATTAATAAAAAAATATTTTATAGACTCTCCTCTTAATAATACAAACAAAGCAATAAATCAAAAAATAAAAGAATTAACTTTTGAAAATTATGATTATTTCTTTTCTTTATTTGAAGAATATGATGGAAGATATGTAAATATAAATGAAATGTTTACAACTTTAATGATAATAGGAAGTAATGTAATTAAAAATGAAAAATGGAAAGAAATTGCAACAGAGAATATTTTAAGAAGAGAAGATTTTTTGAAAATTCATTTTGGTTTTGAAAAAGATACATATTTAAATAAACCAATAAATGAAGAAGAAGAAAAAGAAATAAAAGATAGAGGTGAAAATTTCACTAAAGTAGATTTAGTAAAAAATATTATATTTGATATTTATCAAGTTGATGAAAAAATAGATATGAGGAAATTAGAAAAAATGTTTAAAATAATTAATGGAGAAATAATTAAAGAAAGAAAAAAAGATGAAGATGAATTCTATAATGTTAGTGAATATGAAGATAAAGAAGAAGAAAATATTGAAGAACATGAAAAAGAAAAGAATAATATACTTTTAAATAAAGATGATTTTTTGCATCAACATGAAAAAAATTTAAAAGAAAATGAAATAAATAAAAATGAAGATAATGGAAATAAAATAGAAAATAATAAAATTAACAGTAATAATAATTTAATTGAAATTATTAGAGAAGATGAAAGTGATGAAAGTTCTCATAGTATAAGTGATAGTGAAGAAGGAAAACCTCGTAAAAAAAATCAAAAAATTAAATTATCTGAAAATAAAAATTTGATTTATAATTTGGTTTTTGGATTAATTAATAATCAAGATGAATAATTTTTTATTCTAAATTAAATAATTTCATTTTGTTTATTTTTCTTTTTATTATTCACTTTTTTTAATCCAATTTTCTTTATTAATTTTAAACAATAAAAATGAAGGGAAAGACAAATTTGAAAGAATATCATAATTAACAATTGACATTAGAAAATCTTCTTTAATAATAATATCAGTCTCTTCTTTTGAAATTTTAAAAGATGAATTATTTTCTTCTATTTTATATTCTACTTTTATATTTTCTTCAATATTTTCTAATCTATATTTTTTTTTGTTTTTAGAAATATTAACATTCTTTAAACAACTTATATTTTTACTATTATAATTAGTTTCTAATATAAAAGATGGAATATAAATTACTTTCTTTGAATTATCATCATTATTTTCATTTATTAAATTTTCATAAAAATCTTTAAATAAATCATAAATATTTGATTTATTATTAAATATTTTCTGATTCATTTCATCATTTATTTCACTTATTATTATTGAGTTATGTCCATTTTGAGTTGGAATTAAATAAAATTTAGTTTTGGTGTTTTGATCAATTAAAATCTGAATATCACTACTTTCAATTCTGTTATAATAATAATTATTAAATTCAGTGCAAATTGTTGAATTAAAAATTGGAGAACAATTAATATTTAAAGAAAAATTATTATCATCATTATCCATAAAATTAATAATATCAGTTATACCCATTTCTTCGATTTTTTTCGTATTTTCAAATATAGTTTTATATTTGGAACTATAACTTGAAAACTCATAGGATTTAATATTTTTCATTTGATCAAATAATGCTAAAACAGAAAATAAATTAATATATTTATCATTAATATCTTCATTATTATTATCTTTATCATCTGAAATTTGTTTAATTTTCAAATTACAATTATCACTTATAGAAAATAATTTATCAGGAATTAATTTTTTAAAAGTAATAAAATTATGTATACTACTTCCTAAAATATCTGTTTTATCAATTTTTAAACTCATTTTTTGATATCTTGAATGATTAGATAAATTTTCTAATTTTACCCATTTAAATTTTAAATTATTTTTAAAAATATCTCTTATTTCACTATCAATCATAAATTTTTTTAAAGTTTCATCATATTTATAATACAGATCAACTATTATTTCATCACATTCAACGTTTTCTCTGATAAAAGAAATAAAATAAGAAATTATATTATCTCTTTCATCTTCAGAATTAGAACTTAAATGAATAAGATAAACTTGAATATTATTTTTATTATCAAAAAAAAATCCTATAATACAAATTCCTTTAATTAAATTTAAATTTTTTTTCTCTGAACAAATAATAATTTTAGGAGTAAAATAATTATATATAGTATCAAGGATATTTGGATTAATATTAAAAATAATTTTTTGGTTTTCAGGAATTTCATTATAATAAGTTTGAAAAATAGAATCAAAGACTTTAATGTCTCCCTTGTAAAAAGAAAAATGTAATTTATCTGAAATTGTCTTTTTATAAGTTTCAGGAGTTATTGATCTTCTTAAAGAATTTTTAGAAACTAACCTATTATAACGACCCAAACGACTTGAATTTAATATTGAATTTCTTAATTCATTTCCTCCATCTTCATCAACATCACTTTGTAGTTCATTTCTTTTTTCTTTTATATTTTCTTCAATATTTTCTTCAATATTATCTTCGGTATTTTCTTCTTTTTTATTTTTTATTTCTTTTACATTAATACTACTAGTTAATTCTTCAATTTTTTCACTTTTTTCTTCTTCTATTGGGCCCTGATTTTTTATCCCCGAGTTGACGTATATTTCTTCTACCTTCACAATATCATTTAATTCTTCAATATTGTCGTCATCATCATCAATTTTTTTTTCTTCATTTTTTTTTTCACTTTCATTTTTATCTTTTTTTTTTTCCTTTTCTTTTTTTTCATTTTTCTCTTTTTTATTTTCTCTTTGTTTATTTTGTTCTGAATTTTTTATTGTATTATCATTCTTATTTTTTTTATCACTTGGATTAGAATCAATAATAATTTTAGATTTAATAATTGATTTATTATAATCCATATTTTTATTTTTATCTTCACTATTTAAACTAACTTGTTGATAAATAATATCTTGCATAATTAAATATTGACTTTGTCTCATTAATTTAAAATTTTTATATTTAATAGGAAATGCATTATTAATATTTATTAAAAATGGATCTCCATTAGAACAACATTTGAATCTTTTTTCTTTAAAATGATATATTGGAATATTTCCCAAAAAATCAAGATCATTTTTCATTTTTATTAAATAATTTTCATCAAAAGAATATTTTGTATTATTTAAATTAAATTTCCCTTTATTAGTACCATAAGTACAAATTTCTCTTATTTTATTCATTAAAACTACTATATGAACTGAACATACTCTTATATTTTGAACTGCTTTGGTAAAATCATTTATTATATTATCTGAAACTTCTTTTTTTAAATCTATAAATCTCGTTTTGATAATGTCTGTTAATTTTTTAAATAATAATATAATTTTTTCCCTTTTTTCTATTTGCTTTTTTATATTTATTAAATAAGTTTCTAATTTTTTTAAATTTTCTATTTCTAAACTATAAAATTCATTTCTAGCATCTGGATCATTTTTAAGACTTTTAGAGATTTTATTGAAAGCTTTTTTATAATCTTTTAAAACTCCTAAATCATCCCATAATAAATTGATATATGTATCAATTTCATCATGACTCATATTTTTAACAGTTGAAAATTCATCAATTTGATAATTAAAATCTTTATTTTCATCTTTATTAATATCTTTTTCTTCATAAAAGTTTTCATCATTATCTTTATCATTATCATTATTTTCATTATCTCGATTAAATTCAGTAATTGAAGGATAATAAAAATTTTCATTTTTTATTGATATTGGTCCCTTAAATTTGGTTTCTCTGTTTTTTGAAGATTGAATTCTTCTTTTTGAAAAAGAATCACCTAAATACATTTTTTTCCTCAATTTTTTTTTTCTTTCTAATTCTTGTAATCTTCTTCTTTCCATAATTTCATTCCACTTTTTCTCTTTTTCAGCTAAATCATCTTTAGCCTCATTAGATTTTTTTTTACTTCCAGTAGATTTAATGTAACTCATTATTTCAATAAATTATAATATTAAAAAAAATAACTATTAAAAATAATATTTTTCATAGCTAAAATATTAAAATTAAACAATATAAATAATTATGTCATCACAAATGAAAAAAAATATATTAAAACAAAAAAACTCATCAAATGTTCCAATTTATGAAGATCCAAGATATAAAGAATATGAAAATATTCCAGTAGAAAAATTTAGACTTGATAAAGAAAAAACTCAAAGAGAATATAATCAACTTCAAAAAGATTTAATTAATTTAAAAGAAGATTTTGTGAAAACAAAAGAAAGATGTAAAGATAGGGAAAATGAATTAAGACAACATATAAATAATTTATTGTTAAAATATAGAACAAGAGATCCTCAATTAAATTTAAAAAATATGAAAGAATTAGAAGAGCAAATAATGTATAATATTCAAACACTTGAAGAACAATCAAAACAGGATATAAGAGAGAAAAAAAAAGATATGGAAACTAGAATAAAATTAAGATTAATTGACAGTGAAATTAATTACAACAGAGAATTAGATAAAAAAGTTAAAGAACAACAAGAAATATTAAAAGCTTTACATGAATTTACTACTGATATGCAGAAAATAACAAATAATTATAATTCTATTAAAGATAAAGCTGAATATTATTTAAAGGAAAATACTATGTATAAAATTGAAATCAATGATTTAGAAGATAAAAACGAAAAATTAAAAAGTGAAATTATGAAATTAAAACATATGAATAATAAAATGAGTATTAAATTAATGAATAAAGGAATTAATGAAGAAGATATTGATGAAATGGAAAATAATTTTAGTAAAAATATGAAAGTTAAATTCGAAAATGAACAAAAAGAAAAATTTAGAAATAAAATGAAAGAAAAAGCAAAAAGAAATACAGGGATTATTAATGAAAATAAATCAATAAAATTAAATGGAAATGAAGTAATATCAATTGATAAAATTGTTGAATTATTATCTGATGAAGATTTTGTTAGTAAAAACTATAGAGAATGCTCTGTTATTTCTAATTTATTAAATATATATGAAAAAACAAGCAAAAAAATAAATAAATTAAATAATGAATATGAAAAATTAATTGATAGACATCCAATTTATGATCGATTAGTTCAGTTAATTCAACAATTAAAAAGTAAAGAAATTAATACTAAAATAAAATCAATTAATCAAATGAGTAAAAGAGTGATTAATGAATTACTTGGTAATTACATTATTACAATGAAAAAAGACCAAAGAAAAGAATTAATTGAATTATTGATTAATGATGAAGAAATTACAAATTTAATTTATAATGAAAAATTACCTAATATTATGAATAGAGATAGAGTTCTTGGAGCTTAAATTATAAACATTTAACATAATTTTTTATATTTGAATAATTAAGTTAAATTAGGAAAAAAAAATTTAATATTTATATATAAATTATTGTTATTATTATTTAAAAGATAAAAAAAGAAATTAAATAAACTATTTAAATAGTCTGATTATAAATAAAAAAAGAAACAAGGATAAATCACATTAAATCTTTTTTTATCTTATTTACTAATGTGTAGATTATTTAATGAAATTAATAATGATAATAATTAATAATCAAATAAATATTTATAAATGAAATATATGAATTTGGAAGAATTCTACTTTAACCTTAATAAAGAGTTTAGGAAAAGGATCTTTTGGAGAAGTATTTTTAAGCTCACAAGAAAATTTTGCAGTGAAAAAGTATCAAAAAGTAAGTTTGAATCTCCAAAAGCCAGAAAATACCATATTTGACTTGGTCATTCCCCCCATTTTTTCATTTTTTCCAATTTTTGAGGATTCAAAATTTCAAAAAAAAAATAATTATAATTACAAATTTATATTTTTTTTGTTCTATTGTATAATAAAATATCTTATTCATTTTGTATTATTTGGTTTTTCCATTTTTTTAATTTTTATTTAAATTTTAAAATAAAAAACATCACTGATTTAAATTTAAAAAATACCTATGTAAATTTTTAATTTATTCACAAAAAAATTTTTTTTTGGGCAGGCAAGACAACGTCAAATTATGTAAAAAAAAATAGATGTCTGAAATGAAAAAAAGGGGGGCAGGACAACATCAAATAAGGTATTTTAATAATGAAATATATATTTTAAAACAAGTGAATCATCCAAATATAATTAAATTACATGATATAAAACAATCATTAAATAATTAGGTTTAGCACAAAGTATATTAGGAAGTCTAATAAATAAGATCCACATAATTTAGCAAAAATGAGAAAAATAGATAATACTCAAAGTTTTGGTTATGCTCTTATTAAAAATTATTAATCACAGATAATAATTTAAGATTAGGTGCTGGTAGTTTTGGTAGTGAATTTGATATTA
>JAJJLU010004002.1:0-21026 GCA_023807065.1 Isotricha intestinalis
GTTTCTCCTTTTTGACAAAACCGTAACTTATTGATTATCAGCTACCCCCCCCCCTGATATTAAAAAATTCCAACTTTTCTCCAGCAAAATAGTGTATATTTTACTATACTTTTGCTTCCGTAACCTTTAAACAACAATTATGATGAAAAAAGTAACAACATTGGTTATGATGCTCTGCTTGTTTCTTTCGGGAGCATTATGCTACGCTCATGGCTTTGCCAAAATTAAAAACGAGAAAGAAGAAGGAATAAACATTGAAGTAAAAGAGCATGCCGGTCTAAGTGGGTCAGATAGAAGTGGCTCTATCAGCCCTTCTATTGATGGCCATGTGCTGACCGTTGTATTTAATGAAAACATGGGGCAGGTATCAGTGGAGGTTGCCACTGTTGCCGGTGTTTCGGTACAATGCCTTTCTGTATTTACGCCGAATGGCCTACAGGTTTACATCCCCAATGCGGGAAATTACATTGTCACCTTCACGCTCTCAAATGGTGATGAATATTATGGTGAGTTTACAGTAACAGATTGATAAATAAAGCTATATTATGAAAGGGAAGAATAAAATCATCGGATTTAGCCTCCTTGGTGAGGCCATACAAAAAGGTGCTTACAAAGATTTTGCCGTTGTGGAAGATCGCTCATCTTTAAAGCACCTAGAGCAAAACAAGATAATCTAAACAAAAAGGGCATAAGCCCTTAGTATTTCATAATACCTGTTTTTGCGTGGCAAAGATAGGGAAATGTTCAATTCATCAAGAAACCAGATAACAACCCGCTAAATCTTCAGTAATATGAAAAAAGTATTAATCATTATGGCTTTTATCTGCATGGCCTTTTCTGTAAACGCGCAGAATAAATATGCAGTGTTGATTACAGGCGACTATGCGGCCAAAAATGTTCCCGAACAGGATCGATGGAAATCTGATAGTAATGGTGGGGTCACCAACGCACCCATGCAAGAATTTTGGAATGATACGTATTTGATGTGGGAGTTGCTACAGGCAAATGGATATAGTCGGGAGAATATTTTTGTGTTGTTTGCAGATGGTGTAGACTACCCGTCACAATGTCCTCGTTACCAAGTGCCTGAAGGCGTTATTGTTACGGATTTTGCAGCTACCGTTGCTAATGTGACAAATGTATTTACTGGATTTCGGTATGGTACAAATGGTATGCCACAACTAACGGAAAATGATTTCTTGTTTGTTTGGGTGTTTGACCATGGCGGTTTTTCCAACGGACATTCTTACTTTTGCTTAATTGATGGTAACATGAGCGATTCCCAGTTTGCCGCGTTGCTTGATCCGTTACCAGTGCATAGAAAAGCCTTTTGGATGCAACAGTGTCATAGTGGTGGTTTTATGGATGATCTTTCATCTAATAACTCCGTTTTTATTGCCGCTTGTCAATATAATCAGTCTGCATATCCTGCAGATGATAGAACTAAATACGGCACTTCTATTATAGAGAATGAAAACTGTGAAGAGAATATTGCTATTCATGGAGAGTTTAATTTTCATATGTTTTCTGCCGTTAATGGAGAATCGCCTAGCGGTGAAATCCATTATGATGATACACTTTACATATCGGCCGATAATAACATTAATGATGGGTTCATTTCCATGCAAGAAGCTTATGCTTGGATGGCACATCGTGATTCAAACTCCGAAATCCCTGTCTATGACGACATTGGCGGCATCGGTTCAAATGTTTGCTTACAATATCCAACTTTACTTTATGGTATTCCTCTTTACTCGGAAATCCACCGTGGAATCATAGGGGTTTCAAGCGACTTTACTGTGTGTAATGGCCAAACCGTCACTTTTACAGGCATTAGTGATGTGACATTATGTAATAATGCTACTTTTACAGTGGAAGACGGTGGCACTTTAATTATTGATGGACAAGTGACCTTTAACGGAACAAATGACAACTCATTAATCATCAAAGGGAATTTTATACAAAATAATGGTTCGGAGTTGCAGTTCCATAATATGAAAGTTGAGGGGAATGCGCTCCACCTTTCCATTGACAATGCAAGGTTTTATAATACAGAGTTGGTGTACGTGCCACAATTGTCAACTATTGCATCTACTCCATCTATCGGTGACTTGACTGTGATCAATTGTACTTTTGATAATCCGACCAAAAACGTGGCCATCGATGTCCGAAATTGTTTAAAATACAAATTGATAGGTGACACTATCAAGGCCTCAAACCATCATGGTATCAAACTAACTCGTTGTGGAAGCTCTGTTTCAAGCAATTCCGGCGGTAGGGTTGATATGAGAGTATATGGCAATGATATTTCAGGATGTGTTGGTACTGGTGTTAGGATGTATGCCTCTACGGGCGAGGTGCTCATGAATCAGATTCATAATAATGGACGCGGTGTTGAATTGTTAAATAAGTGTAATATCAACGAGTTCAAGGGAGATTGTTCTGCTTTCGTAGGAGATGATACACAGCATATTTATAACAATACTTCTTATGAAATCTATATGACCAGTGCTTGTGACCCATTGCTCACACGCTATAACCTGATTGAGAAAACATTATTGGGTACAACCCCTTATGTTTACTATGACGGACTTGTTGATTTCGGAGAAGTCCCGATAATTCCAAGCGACAGAGGTATTGTTGATTTCTGTTTGAACGCTTGGGGGAACACCGGTGTCTTCAATCCAGATCAACATTTGTATAGCAATGTACCAACAACTTCCATCGTGTATGGACCTCAATGGATAATGGGTGATTGTAGTGATGGATTGACAGCAGAACAAAACCTTGTTTTACAAGCTGACTCACTTTGTGAGGAGGGGGAATATGTAGCTGCGAAAGCCCTATATATGCAAGTAGTAGAGGAGTATCCAAACACCACAAGTGCAGAGATAGCTCTTAAGGATTTACTTCCTTTGGAAACCTTAATTGAAGACGACTATGCTGCTTTGAAGACTTATTACCTGACTAATACAGCCATTGTTTCCAACGAAGTGCTTAATCATCTGGCTAACGCAATGGCAAATCGCTGTGATGAGGTTATGGGAAACTATGTCGACGCAATTGCATGGTATGAGGATTTGATTGTCAACCCCGATACTCCTATTGCTGACAGCATTTTTGCAACAATTGATTTGGGTAATCTATATTTGGCTATGGAAAATAATGGCATAAAAACAAAAGGAAAACTTGCACAATACAAACCAGAATCCATCGAGTCGTATTTAATAAATTGTGAGAAAGCCCTTTCATTGTTACCTATTGAAAGAAATAAAGACCCTTGGCCGCATTATATCGAAGAATATCCTTTATGGATTGATTCGGTTACTGCGCAGCCTAATGGTTTTGTGATGGATGCCAACGGCAATGTGGAAATCTCCACGCCCGAAGGCTTGGCTTGGCTGATAAGCGCAGTGAACGGACTGAACGGCTGCGAGCCCGACAATTTCGATGGGCGTACCGTGAGGCTCACTTGTGACATCGACCTTGACGCTGGGGCGCATCGGCGTTTTTCACCCATCGGCAGCCGCGAACATCCCTTCATGGGTACTTTTGACGGTGGCGGTCATACAATCGATGGCTTGTATGTCGCATATAATTCTCCTGACTTTGATCCCGCTTTTGATATAGGCGTGTTCGGTTGTCTTAAACACGGAACCGTGAAAGACTTTGTTGTCAATACAGGCTTGTTTGTTACAGGCCATCACATCAACGGCGGCGAGTTTTTTGATGGATGTTTGGTGGGCATTTGCGATTCCCTCTCTGTAGTGGACGGTTGTGTGGTAAAAATCAGGGCTGGAAGTGCTGGAGGGGATGACCAATGTAGCATGATTGTTGGATTGAACAGAAACTCCATTGTAAGGAATTGCGCCTATTGCTATGGTGATAATGACTATTTGGTTTCAAGGAACGGAGGAGGTATCGTATATCACAACCTTTCGGAAGGCGGGTATGCCGACGCAGAGGTGATTAATTGCTTCTTCTATGGAAGCGTTAAAGGTTCGTATAGCGCCCAGTCGTTTGGCGGGATTGTTTGCTTCAACGAATCAGATAGTCAGGGCGGCAAAGCCGTGGTAAAGAATTGCTTTGCCGAAGTCCTTGCCAGGTTGAATGGTTTTATGGAATACAAAGGTTCCGTAGTGGGTTACAACATGAAAGGTTGCGTGGTGGAAAACTGCTATGGCCATATTTGGAACAACTACGGACAAGCAGGTCTTTTCGGCGACAATCAGGGTTTGGCCTCGGAATGTGCGGAATTTCTTCCTACTGGTCCGTGCCAATTGGAAACAAGCGTGATGGTAGGTTCCACTTCGACTAACATTATGGTGGATGCCCTTAATACTTGGGTGGACATGCAGGAAAGCCCCAGCCTATACAAAGCTTGGGAAGTCAATGAGGACTACGGTATTCCCATGTTCGCCGATGGCATTACTGTAGTGGATAAACTGGAATGTGGCACAGAAGCTCTTGCCGTCTATCCTAATCCTACCACAGGCTTTGTCCATTTAGAAGGTATGGAAGTTACTCAAGTGCAGTTGTTTAATACGCTTGGCCAAAAGATTAAAACCGTTCTTGGCACTAATGAAATCAATGTGGAAGGTTTGCCACAGGGTATTTATATATTGCGTGTTATGGCTACTGAAGGCACAATACAAGTAGCTAGAGTAGTGGTAAACGATTAATGAAACACCTTGGCTTTGGTGGGCTGGCTATAAAAGAAACGGATGCTGGCCCATCAAGCTGAGAATTGAGATTGGATTTGTATTATTTAGTTTTTGGAGAAGAACTGATTTGAAGAATAGATATTATAAGCCAAGATTGTGACTTAAGCACGTAATAACGAATAAAATTGAACTAAAAATGTGGAATAAGAATTTGGCAATAGAAACAAATTTGGAACAGACTAGTACTATATACTCAAATAACCATTAAAAAATTACTGCTATGAAAAAGCTATTTACTTTCATGATGATGTTGGGAATTATGGCGATTGCCATGGTTGCCCAAGGACAAGTGACCTATACGGCCACTTTTAACGGCAACAACTTGTCGTTTGAATCTGTTTCCGCACCAGACGGGAACACTTATTCACAAGTGTTACTTTCAGGTGTAATAGGAAATACTTCTGATGCAGGGAAACCACAACTGCCTTTGCGTACCTTGCAGCTGATGATTCCTTTTGGGAAGGAAGTCACCAATATTGTTTGTTCAAACATCGTGACACAAAGTTTTCAATTAAATCATAATGTTTATCCAGCTCCTACATACGATGCGACAGGCCAAGTGTTTGCTACCCCTGATTTGCTCGTGTACCAATCCAGCAATGCTTTTCCTGCCCAACCCATCATAGGATGGAGACAGGACTATTTTGACGGCAACAACAATATTGTTTCCGTTGGGCTCTGTCCGTTTGAATATTATCCCAAAACAGGGCTATTAAAACTGATTACTTCTGTTACCATTACGGTGACTTATGCCAACGGGCTGCTAGGTGGGGTAACTCAGATTCAACGGTTGCAAACGACGCAGAATCTCTATGATTCCATTTTATATCACATGGTGGATAATCCAGAAGTGATTCCTACTTTCCGAATCGCTCCTACCATTGTCGAGGAATTGGGAAATACGAGCACAAATCTTCCTGTGTATGAATATGTAGTGGTGGCTCCACGAAACTTAATAGAGTCCTTACATGATTTTGTGACATGGAAAAACCAAAAAGGGTATCGGACGGGTGTTGTTGCTATTGAAGACATTTTGGATGCCTATCCAGGTGGTGACTGTATCTGGCCCAATGATGCTATCGTGGATGATGCAGGTAGTCTTCGCCAATATCTTCATGATGCCCACATATTGGGAACTGCTTTTGCTTTACTTGTTGGTGATGCCACGGTGATGCCCATTAGAAAAGGAGGAAAATATACAATATATGATGAAGTTTCCACAGATATGTACTTTTCTGAATTGCATGGAAACTGGAATGTAGACCATGATGGATATTATGGCGATCTTGATTTTGTATGTGACGACCCAAGAAAACAAGCGGATATTTTTGTAGGAAGATTGCTATGCACAAATTCTACAGAGATAACAAGTTGGACAACAAAACTATTGCAATATGAAAAAGATCCTGGGAGTGGTAATCTTCCCTACTTAGAAAGAGCGTTAATGACCCTTGGGCGCTTTAATCAGTTGCAAAGTACCGTTCCTCCCTTGCTTCCTTGTTTTCTTTTTGATTATATGCAAGAAGATGAACACTCGTATTATCCTCATGGCTATGATATTATTAATAGAATCAATGATAGAGGATATGGTTTTGTAGTATCGTTAAATATAAATGGGAAAACCAATACGCAAGGCAGTGGTATTGAAGTTAAACAAGGCAGTGTCTATAGCTATCTTATGGCAGAAGACAATTATGACTTTGTTGGTTCTGACGAAAATGGAAATGGTCTTGATAATTTGCGTAATGGGAAACTACCTTTTATTATGTATGGAATAAGTAGTTCTTCATGTCCCTTTGAATTGACAAAATCAAGTAATGAAGTTCGTAATTTTGGAGAAAGTTGCGTTATGGGTGGCACTTATGGAGGTGTTGCATTCCTTGGATATACAGGAAAGAGTTGGTCAGATCCAACGGATTATCTATTAAATAATTTTTCTTATCTTTTTGGCTTAGCTTCGGAAAACAATCTACACTATTCCCACATTGGTATCACCGAATCCGAATCTAAATATGAAACCAGCGATACTAAAGATTATACTTATCATGCTATGGCTCACAACCTTATTGGCGACCCTGAATGCCAAATGTGGACAGATGTGCCCAATAGACTGAGCATGACAGTTGTCCCTGATTATTTGGATAAAGAGGTTAGGAGTAGTGTTGAAGTTGTGGTGACTGGATTTAAAACACCTTATTCGGATAGGATTTGTCGCGTTACTTTATATAGTGAAAATGATGTCTTCAAGATCTTGGATGTGCCTGTTGATGCACAAGGATACGCAACAGCTGTTTTCGACAGCATTTTTCCCATGACGGTAGGTTATATTACCGCCACGGCAACTTGTTACAACCACATCCCAGCACAGAAATACATTCCCGTATATGGCCCAGATTGTGAAGTCCATATTATTTCAGATACAACATGGAACCTAAGTTTTGCAACATGGTGTGATGTTATCATCCATCCAAACGCAACATTAACCATTACATGTGATGTTGCGTTTTGTCCGCGTAACAAGGTTAAAGTGTTGCCTGGAGGGACGTTGGTTATTGATGGAGGTACACTATTTTGCGGCATACCCGAACATCAATGGCAGGGTGTCAGGGTATACGGCACGGGGGCTGAAGGATACCAAGGCTTGATTCATGGGGCATATATCCAGGGACGGGTCGTAATGAGGAACAATGCTGGAATCAGTTGCGCCCGTGTCGCCTTGGATCTTTGGGATGGGATCAATTTCAATACCACCGGTGGTATTGTCCATGCTAAGGACGCCAATTTCAGTAACAATGGTATGGCGGTTCGCGCTTTGTATTTCCAAAATGTCAATCCAATCACTGAGGATGTGCATTTATACAATGCCCATTTTGATAATTGTTGTTTTGCTATTGACAAAGGCTATCCGAAGGAAGGCGAAGTGTTTCACCACCATGTTGTAATGGCAAAAGTAAATGGAATAAAGTTTAAAGGATGTATCTTCTATTTGCAGGATTGTCCAGCAGAATTGTGTGCTCCTGATAACGCTGCTATTTTCTCTTTTAATGCGAATTTCTCCGTGTTGGGCTATTGTCCGAGTAATATCACGCTTCCTTGTCCTAATGAAAACCTAATACTTAGTCGCTTTAGTGGCTTTTATATGGGTATTAATGCCATAAACGATGGGAATGGTCATAATGCTTTCAATGTAGATAATTCATGGTTTAACAGAAATAATTTCGGAATCCGGACTAATTTCTCGGTTTTCCCAACTGTTTTGCATTCCACATTTATTACAGATAATACGAGGACTTGTAGTGCTGGTATTTATCTTGACAATACGTCTACTTTTGAGATTGAAGATAACGTCTTTAACGGAACCTTTTCCCAATTAAACAATACTGAAAGCTTTGGTACAGTGATTATTAATTCTCGTGGAATAAATAAAATCTATCGTAACAATTTTACAGATATGACTTGTGCTAATTATTCGGATATGGAAAACCGCTCATCGATTAGTACACCAAATGGTCACGGCTTGGAATATAAGTGTAATATATGTACTCATAATAAATATGACTTTTTTATTCCTTTTGATAATGAGAATTATAATTATGGCATTCAATTTACACAGGGTAATCCGACAGAAGCTGCAGGCAACCAGTTCAGTTCAGATGCAATATACCAATTTTACAATGGGGCTCACTATCAAATAACTTATTACGAATATGAAACCGATCCCAATCAAGTTTTAACTCGTTCTTATAATATTGATCTTGACACAGCGCCAGAAAACGAATGTCCTGACAATTATGTTGCAGGACAAGACCTTGTGCTTTCACCAGAAGAAAGGCAACAACGCGAAATGGACTACTATAACGCATACAACAACTACATTGGTACAAAAATCCTCTATGAAAGTTACATCGATGGGGGTAATACGAGTGGTGTGATAAATGATATAACCGCTGCAACACCAGACGATATGTGGACGCTAAGGAGTCAATTGCTTGGTTATTCTCCTTTTGTTTCTTCAAATGTAATGAAAACAGTATCTGATAAGCCAGATGTATTCTCTGCCTCGGTGATGTTTGAGATTTTTGCCGCTAATCCCGAAGAATTGAGACGAGACACCTTGTTGAATTATTTGGAAAGCCAAGAGACTTTGCCTGAATACTTAATGAGTACTTTGAAGGAATTGGTCAAAAGTACCAACACTTACAAAAGTATATTGGAATCGAGGATAGCTTCTTACGAACATGAGTACAGAGACGCCGCCAACGACATCATCCGTAGTATCCTAAATGATTCTGTGATGAATCGTGCCGAATTACGTTGTTGGTTAAGCAACTTGAAGGATATAAACGCTGACCGTCAGATCATCACCTCTTACATGGAAGAAGGTAACGAAAGCACCGCTTTTGCCTTGGCCAATTTGTTGCCTTCGTTATATGGGTTGACAGGCGCAGCCTTGAACGAGCACAATGGATATATGCAACTCTTAACTCTCAATGACACGCTTTACCATCAGCACCGAACCGTATTTGAATTGACAGAATCAGAAACCGCCATGGTAGATAGTTTAGCCACCTTTGGTGTAGGCATTGCCCAAGTCATGGCCGAAAACATCATTGAAGCCAATGGAGGCCCAGCTATGGTGAACTGTCCGCAACTGGTCTTGCATAATGATATTAGTGACGGAGGGAGAGGAATTTTTGTCGCTAAAGACTTAAACGAAGCATTAGGATTTACCGTTAATGTTTCACCAAATCCAGCCACAACTTGGATGGCTATTGATTTCACCTTGCCAAACAAAGTTACTAAAGCATCATTCTCTTTAATCAATACATTTGGCATTGAGGTTCAAAATGTGGAATTGAACGGCAATCAAGGTCAACGAGTAATTGACCTGAGCCACTTGCCTGATGGAGTATATGTCTATGTCGTGAGTTGTACAGGGCTGTTGTATACTGGCAAACTTGTGATAACAAAATAAAATTGTAGTAAAGGGGAGAAGGCCTTTATGGTGCTTCTCCCCTTGCAAAAACAGAACAGGCCATGAAACTAACAACACGGTTGTCATTCATTTTATTAGCATTAATAGCACCCTCCCTCTCCTTTGCCCAAATCCGTATTGACAAGCAGCAATGCTTTGGGGGATATGACGAAGACCTCGTGCGAGGGAGAGGAATCATCATGGAAGATGACTTCATATTGCTTGCGGGCACTTCCAACAAACCAGGCAGCGGCACGGGGCTGGTGCCCGAATATTGCAGCAATGTTCCTGGCAACGACCATGCTTGGGTTGTGAAAATCAACTACGATTACGAACTCATTGACAGTTGGTGCTATGATTTAGGAATCAAAGACATCCTGAAGGTTGAAAACAGTGAAAAAAAAGAGTATTATTTGGTCGGAGGAGCGGCGTGTGACATTTGCGGATATGTTAGGCGCAATCTGAGAGTGATCAAAATCAATTCCGACGGAGAGGAGATTTGGAGCAGTTGTTTTGGCAACGAACACGAGTATTATTTCGAACCAGGCGGTGGGGAATTGACTTATGACGGCGGTGTGCTTGCTTTCGCGAACTATACTTCTGGAGGGTGTGACATCAGCCACCATTATGGCGGCGTGGATGGTTGGATGGTGGCGATGGACAGCCTCGGGAACATGACCTGGGAAACCACTCTTGGAACAGAAGGGGCGGATTTTTTGGATAGGGTTGACAGAAGCGACAAAGGCGGTTATTATGTCTCTATGTACAATAACACTTTGGGGCCATACGGAAATCTTGCCCCATGTTATGATCCTCCCATGAACAGCAATGCCACGTTCATCAAACTGGATTCCGTCGGAGGAATAGAATGGCAGGAATGTTATGGATGCAATTATGGAGCGGGAAAAGAGGCTGGAATATGGAGGTTTATTGACCTTGAAGACGGTTATATCGGCATGGGGACTGCGAACTGCACGGACGGCAATTTGCAAGGTGCAGGATGGCATCCTGGATATTACGGAGGAGGTTTTCCATGCGACGACATTTGGCTGTTGCGCTTGGATTTAGACCGCAATGACGTTTGGAGCAAGTGCTATGGTGGAAGCTCCCACGAAGGTATGACGAGAGTGTTTCCTTTGGAAGATGGCGGCTTCATGGCGTTTGGAACAACGCAATCCAATAATGGCGATGTGGCCAGTGCGGCGCACCTAAATTTGGGAGATCTTAACGATGGCGTGGGATGGGTGTTTCGCATTGATGCCAATGGCAATCTTCTTTGGGAACGCTGCTTAGGTAAGAATGGGGGCTATACAAGATTTAGGGAGGTCATCCAACACAACGATAGGGAATATACCATCGTGGGCGAGCTGATATGTCCCCCAAACGGCTCCAGCGGAGATGTGAGCTGTTCTAACTGCGCATTCTCTTACACCCCAACCCCTACTGTCATGAATTGGGATTATTGGATTCTCCACATCACCGACACGGTGGACTACACCACATTGCAGGTGCCGGAACGGCCCATGCCAAAAGAAGAGGCTGCGGTGGAGGTTTATCCCAACCCGACGAACAACACGGTTTGCGTGCTGCTGCCCAACGAGGCCGAGGTCACGGAAATGGAACTCATTAACATGAGCGGCCATGTGGTGGCCACAAAGACTTTCAGCGGCAAGGGCGGTTGGATGGAGATGGGCGACTTGCCCAAAGGGATGTACATGCTGAGGATCCGCAATGCGGAAGTGTGCCTCACACGGAAAGTGCTGAGGGAATGAACTGATGTTTAACTTTGCAAACGACAAATCATTAAAACAGAATAAACTATGAAGAAACTATCATTTATCCTTGCCGCATTTCTGGTATGCGGAGCGATGCAAGCGCAAATCTCGTTCGACTTTGAAGACGGCACCCTTCAAGGCTGGACCACTATTGATGCCGACGGCGATGGCCACAACTGGCAACGGCAGTCTGCCAACGGATTGGGACACTTGGGTTCCGATGGAGTGTTACTATCGTTTTCAGTGGACCCTACCACTGGCAACCCTTTGACACCTGACAACTATCTCGTCTCACCACAAATATCCTTAAATTCACAATATCCCATTCTCAGCTTCTATGCCTGCGCTTTGGATGAGTACAGCAGTGCGGAACATTTTGCGGTGGCCATCTCCACTACTGTCAATGACGACCCGTTGGCTTTTGCCAACTTTCGTGAATGGACTTTGATGGCCAAATGCGAGGGAAAACGTCAAGGCAATTGGTATCGGTATACAGTTGACATTTCCAATTATGCCGGTCAGGAGGTCTATATTGCTTTCCGTCACTTCAGCAGCACAGGATATTCCGCCATCTGTATTGATGACATTTTTATTGAAGGTTCGTATGATGGGGTCGAAGAAGAAGCTGAAAGCATTGGCGTTTATCCCAATCCGGCAAGGGACAGGGTTGTTGTTGAAGGCATGAAGGCTGTTGAAGTGCGGATTTACAATGCGCTTGGGCAGTTAGTGAAGACGGTGCGGGGGACGAATGAGATTGATGTTGAGGGATTGGCGGAAGGGGTTTATTTGGTCAGGATTATGGATTCAAAGGGAGTTTCGCAAACGGAACGCATCACGGTAATAAGATAAGCCATGAAAAAAGCATCTGCATCCATGATTCTCGCAGTAGCAGTGGCGGCTTTGGCCGCCCTGCTACAAGAGAAGAATAATGATGGAATGAGAATATTTATATCGCACGTTATTAAGGTGCTTGAAGAGACCTCGGTTCTATAGAGGAATTACCTTACAAGCACCCGAAGCATAAAGAACTAAATAACAAACAATAGTATTAACAGATTAAAACCCATTTCACAATGAAAAAAGTATTACTTATTACAATTGCAATGATGGCAATTATGGTGTCTGTGTCGGCTCAAAATGGAACCGGCTACACAAAAAAACAAGCAGACAACCTGGTGCTGAACACTTTGTTGGTTTCAGATTTGGAGAGTTCTGATGTATACTCTCTTGACACTTTGATTAGCAAAAATGACACCATCTGGCATTTTGATGGTAGTTTCATCAAATCCCCATATACTACCGCTTGGGCTTATTTTGTTGATGATTGTCCTTTTGCCAACTGGGTTCATCCTTGTAGATATATTTTTGTTAATGCAACGAACGGCAATTATCTATTGATTAATTCTGAATTGCCTCCAGAACATTTTCATTTCACGCCTTTGTCTTTGTTTACAAGACCTACCCCTGTACCATACGACAATGGAGCCATTGAAACGCCTATGGTGAAAACAGTTCAAGACAACCCACATTTATTTGCCGTATTAATATGTGGAAGTGAAGGTGCCAGTGAATATCGTTTTAAAAATGATGTTTCGGCTGTTTACAGTACTTTGACTAATGTATATGGCTATCCAAAAAGTAACATTTATGTATTGTACAATACTGGAAGTAGTTTGTTTGGAAATGATTTGGATGGAGATGGTGACCCTGATATCAACTACAATGCTAGAAAAGAAACTATTACAGATGTTTTTAATGAGTTGTCAGGAAAGTCTAATGACTATCCTGAAATACCTGAGTTGGATGTAGACGATCAACTTTTCATTTTTGTTGATGACCATGGTAACAGTACCAATGGAATATCGCGTTTTACTACTCCTAGTACCCCCTATTACGATACAACAATGGCGAGGGATTTAGAGCAAGTGAAATGTGCGCAAATGATAGTTCTGATGCAACCATGTAATAGTGGTGGATTCCCTGTTAGGCTTACTGATTATGTAAATTACAATGTACAATGCAAAAACAGGTCCGTACATTCTGCAGCTGATTACGAGTCGTCTTGGAGTGAATATATTCTTACAAAGCATATGTATTGTGAGTTTACCTATTATTGGGTCGCTGCGGCAAGAGGATATTATCCAGCATGTAATCCTTCAAGTTGGCAAAACACACATCCTTGGAATAACTCGTATATGGTAGGAACAAATCCTTTCATACCTCATAATCCAGATTATTTTTATTCAAATGGATATAACCACCAAAACCATCCTGATTTTAATCCTGATATGAATAACGATGGTTTTGTACAAATGGAAGAGGTTTTTTATTATGCAAGTTATTTTGACAGGTATTCACCCATTGGTTTTTATACAAATTTATTTGGAGGCGGAACGGAAAACCCTCAACAAAATATTAATATAGGTTTTCATGATGATGACCCACTGTTAACATTAAACGGCTTGGCTGGAAATGTTTCGGTGTCGCAATCTGTCGACAACAGAAATTATCTTTGCGGAGGAAATCTGACCATTGATCAAGGGAAAACGGTTACATTCAACACGGGCAGCAAATTTTTTGTTGCGCAAAACAATAATATTAAAGTTCAAAACAATGCCGTTTTGACTATAAAAGGTCTAATGAGGTTTGGGGCGAATGCAAAAGTAACAGTGAGTCAGGGCGGGCTATTAAACATTGATGGAAGTCATTTGGCTGGTTGGGATAACAAGCAATGGCAAGGCATACGCGTTTTAGGGAACAACAATGCGCCACAGTTGCCCGCAAGCCAAGGTTGTCTCAATATTTCTAATAATGCTTTGATAGAAGATGCTGAGGTTGCCGTAAACCTGCGTAATCTCTTGACAAACACTAGTGGAGGAATTGTCATGGCAAGCAACTCTACATTTCACAATAACACCATTTCATTAAATATTCCTGCATACAACTACTCTTTCTCGTCTTCATACGAAAGTGAATTTTCAAATTGTTTGTTTACTATTGACGATTCTTTCTTGGACAATGCTTTTTCTACTCATGTTCGTTTGGAAAACATAAATGGGATTCATTTTGCAGGTTGCCAGTTCCAAATGAACAATTCTGGCTACCACACAGATGTAAGTAGTAGTAGTGGCATTTTTGCCTATAATGCCTCACCAAGTTTTACCGAATATTGTTTGTCATCGACGCAGCCGTGTTTTGATGTGCAAAAATGCACTTTTGACAATTTTAAGAAAGCAGCTATTTTTTCAATTAGCGATTTAGGTAGTCTGAACACTTTGCTTGTTAGTAATGCGGTGTTTACTAACAATTCAAAGGGAATTTTTTCGAAAAATTCAAATCAAGTAACTATAGTTTTATCAGATTTTTACATTGGAAGCGATGACAATTGTTCTTACGGAGTTCTCTTGGATAATACGCCATCTTTTAATATACAGGACAACACATTTAATCCTGTATACAATACGGAATCCCAAACGTATGGTTTATATGTAAAAAATTCCAATGCTGTAAACAGAGTTCATTACAATATGTTCAGCAATTTGTATTGTGCTAACCTTGCTGAGGGACAGAATTGGATGGGGAAACGTTTTCTCGGATTGTATTATACCTGTAACAGTCATTCAAACAACACCTTTGATTTTTATGTTCTTGATGATCCGACAAGATATTCTGGCATACAAATCAATCAAGGAAGTAATAATGCTCCTGCAAGAAATACCCTTAGTAGTAATGCATCCTATCAGATTTATAATGGAGGGGAATATGCAATAGATTATTATTATAATTGTGGTTATCCTGGCGAAACTCCTGATCCTAATAAGATTTTCCACATAAATCCATACAACACCCGTGCGTTATACGATTGTGTGTCAAACTATTCTGAGGGGACATTATCTTTGACAGAAGCAGAGGTTATTCAACGGGAACAAGCTTATTATGATGCTTATTCCAATTATATGGCAGTTAAACAACTTTATGAGTCGCGTATTGATGGCGGAAACACTAGTGCGACTGTTGCTGACATTGAGAATGCCACAAGTTCAGACGTTTGGAGACTACGGTCACAACTTCTTGGGTCATCTCCTTATTTGTCGCAAACAGTATTGATGACTATAGCTGAACATAATGATGTGTTCCCAGCCTCTGTTCTCATGGAAATATTATCAGCCAATCCAGAAGAGTTAAAAGAAGATACGCTTATCAACTACCTGCAAGCCAATGAGCTGCTTCCTGATTATGCCATTAGCATATTGCAACAGGTTGCAACGGGTACATCATATCGGACAGTGATGCAACAACAAATGGCCGAATACAGACATGAATATACAGAGGCCGTTTATGACATTATAAGAAGCATATTGAATGATTCCATTGTAAACTATGCAGCATTGAGAGGCTGGTTGGGCAACTTGGAAGACATCAATGCCGACCATGCCATTATCGCCACCTATATGGAAGAGGGCGACTATATCAGCGCGTTCACACTGGTTGGGTTGCTTCCGCAATTATATGAACTCGACGGTGATGAGTTGACTGACCATTTCAATTATGTTCAACTGCTTTCTTTGTATCAAAACCTGAAACAATCAGAGCGTAGTGTTTTTGAAATGACAGAAACGGAGATGATGCTTGTAGAAGACATTGCTAACAATAGTTATGGGGTGTCAAAATCCATGGCGGAAGCAATCCTTGATGTTCTTGGAGAGTATTCCTATACGGATTGTCCCATATTATCCACCACGATTGGTTCTAGAGGAACATATCCTTCGCAAGAAGGTCAGATAAATGGAAAAGACATGGAATTAAAGGTAAACCTCAGCCCTAATCCTGCCGATAATTGGATTTCTGTAGAATACAAACTACCTGATGGCTGGTCAGAAGCATCTTTTGTCATTACAAATATGTTGGGGATAAAAAATGCAAGTGTTTGTCTTGAAGGTAACCAAGGTTGCAAAGTGATTGATTTGACAAATATGGCATCTGGAATTTATAGTTGTATTTTACGATGTGGATCTTTTGTAAAAACTGAAAAACTAGTTATAACAAAATAACATGAATACCATGAAAAAAGTTGGAATAATTCTTTTGTGCATACTATACATTTGTTGTGCGTTGCAAGCGCAAATGCGCCATGAGGTTTATGAACTACTTCCCGATGCTCGTAGTATCAAGGTTGGCGATGTCAACAACGACGGATTTGTTGATGTGGTCGTTAGCCGACTCAACAGCCCGGACAATGAGGTAATCTTTTCCATTTATCTCAACGACGGAATAGGCCATCTTGAATGGTACGAAAGCATTAGCAGTTCCAAGCCCGACGCGCACATGGGTTATGACCCGGCACTATTGTCTTTCCTTTTGGAGGATTTTGATAAGGACGGCAGTATAGACATAGCTTCGTATGCCTACGTTAATTATCCAGGAATGGATAATGACACTTGTTTTATAAGAGTTGACTACAATGACGGCGACGGAAGATTCGGGCGTTTTGCCGAGACCCCTTTAATTCAGCCGGAATGGGTTTGGTATAATGGCTATCAGTTTGAGTTGGATAATCCGTATTATTTGATGATGGCATCGGGTGATTTTAACGGCGATTCGTTCCTCGACATAGCGGTAGCAAACGATTATCATGCCAACACTGAATCAGGCTTGGGTTATTTGTGTAATGATGGTACGGGCAACTTCGCTGCGGAAGCGGTTTTTTCTATTGGTTCGCTTTATGTGCCCACTGTTTGCGACATGAATCACGACAAGAAGGACGACATTGTTGACGCCTACTCCCTTCTTTATACCACAGACAGCTTGATTCCTCGCGAAGGATATGTCCATCCGTGGGTCCCTGACGGCTACTCTACTAATGGTCTGGTGGTTTTTGACATCGACGGCGACGGTTGGGAGGATGTGGTGGAAGGCAGATCAACTAGCGATTCACACCTTTGGGTCTATAGGAACCTCGGCAATGAGGAATTCCAAAAGATGGATTCGATTTGGTTCCCAAGCAGTATCACTTGGTATGATGGGGGGCTTGACAATATGAAACTAGTGAATTTCAACGGTGATGAATACCTTGATATTATTGTGCAAATGAGTGATTTCCAGTTGGGGCATACGGGTTATTATATATTTGAGGGCAACGGCGCATTTGGGTTTGGCAATCCTGTGTTTTTCCCAGTGGAAAAATATGAATACGAGTTTGTCCGCAATTTCGAAGTCGGCGATTTGAACAACGATGGTTTCGACGATTTGCTCGTTTTGCATGTGCCATTTGAGAGAGAATCATGGCTTGAAGTGTTTATGAACGATGGCACAGGGTTCGATGCCATAGAAGAAAATGAAAGCAATTCTGTTGTTACCTGTTCACCTAATCCCGCAAACGACTATGTTTACATCAATGGAACGGAAGCTGTTGAAGTAATAGTATTCAATACTCTTGGACAACAGTTGAAGTCTGTTAGGAACTCTAATGAAGTATGTTTGTCAGGTTTTGCTGAAGGCATATATTTACTGCGCATTACTGATACAAATGGGAGATGTAAAATAGAACGTGTAAATGTAGTTAGATAAGCCATGAGAAAAATATCGTATTATTTAATTCTCGCAACAGCAGTGGCGGCTTTGGCCGCCCTGCTGCTGAAGGAATACCCCAAAAAAAAGAGAAGGTATTTCACAAAAATCTTTCTTAATATAAAGAACTTTCTGATGCTCTAAGATACAATGTAAAAACGAATAGAAACCAATAAAAAAAATAGAAATGAAAAAGTATGTACAATTTTCTATCCTTTCGCTTCTGCTAATAATGATAGGAGGGATTACAAATGCACAAAACTGGGTGAACTTGGGTAGTTCTACGCCTAAAGAAATCAGTGCCACAGTCACTGAAAGCAACAGCCAAAGTATCCATGTGCTTTTTAGCACACAAGGATTCTATTCGGAATCCATCAATGAAGGCAACGTTACCTATCAGCGGCTTTCAATTCCAAAAGCAAGCAGGTCTCAAACTGTCGGCTTCCCAGAGTTGCCATCGTTTCGCCAAATGGTTGCCATTCCTGAATGCAGCGATGTCAGCCTCTCTTTCCAAGTGCTTCAAGAGCAGGTATTGAACAATTACAATGTTTATCCTGCTCCTGACCATCAAGTTATTACCAATCCTGACAGCACTTGTTATGTTGCGGAAGTGTTCAGCAAAAATGCCTTGTGTTATGTGGACAATTTAGTGTCCCCTTCCAATAATGTAGAACTATCGGAAACAGGACATTTCCGAAGCCAAAAATACGCTGAAATCCAGGTATCCCCCATCCGTTACAATCCAGCAACACAAAAACTATATGTGGCTAAAGAGATTGAAGTTACCCTTACACTTACGAATGCTACAGGAGCAACTTCAGCCAACTTGGGCATTTTCAACAATGTGGCTGCACATACAATGCTAAATTATGAATCTACTGGAATGACAGCAGAGGTAAATGATATGAGGCTTGATGGGGGTAGTGTAACTTTTTATAATTTACGATCCACAAGTGATGCTGAAGATATAAATGTTGATTATCTTATTATTTGTGCAAGCCAATTCATCGATGTTGGAGTAGGGGGAGTTCTTAAACCGTCAGATGAATTGCAATCATTTGCACAATATCGTGCTTACTACAATGGATATGATGTTGGGATTGTCGGCGTGAACAATATTCTTGATTTGGATTTTCAATATACAGCGACCGATTATCATACTATCTGTGAGGAAAAAATGCGTTCGTTTCTCAGTATTGTATATGAGAATGGAAATGCAAGTCATACATACGATGGACATTTAGGATTTGTACTTCTTGTAGGAAGAGCTCCCGACGGACTTCCTGGTCCACAACAACTTCCCTATTTTTATAATGGTTATATTCCGACTTCATATAGCCATGGCGTGTCATATCATGAGAACAATTATACAGTAACGTATCCGTCTGATTATTTCTTTAGTTGCGTTCAGTCTGATCATGTTGGTGATTTTTTTATTGGTCGTTTTTGTGTAGAAGACGAGGCCCAATTACACAATATTGTGGCAAAAACAATGAAGAGAGAGCGGGAATTTCGACCAAGAGAAAGTAAAGTGATGGATTTTGCGAAGGGCAGAGAGTTAACCTTCGAGTATTCTCAATATTGTAGTAATATGCGTGTTTTATTAGGTGCTGACAAAGTTTTGGACTCTGTCATTTTTGATATTGAGAATGAGGGCTATAGAAACAAAGTGTTTGAAATGCTCACAAAAGGTTCTCCTTTTTTCACTATTTTTAATCACGCTTGGGCTGAGTATTGGGAGGATTTGAATGGGATAATGTCATATATTGACAATGGAGCTACCATGTGTCAATTCTGTAATAGTATTTCTTGTTGGACAGGAAGAATCGATGGTTCTAACTCTTTGGCACAGTCCACAACGGCTAATGATAGTTTAATAGGTTTTGTTGGTTTTTTTGGAGCGGGTCGTCCTGTGTTAAATGGCTATTTTGAAGAACTTCCCTCGGCTATCTATAATAATTTGTCTCATATCATGGGAGAATGTGTCCTTGAAGCAAAACTTCTAGGCGAACAGGGGCTAAGATACCAATACAATTTGGTTGGCGACCCAGCTCTAAACATTATGGCCAGAGGCTTTGAGGTTACTACAAATGTAAATCTGGATATAATTACGGATATTAGAAATCCAATCATAGTAAAAGACGGTGGTAGCATTACCATCTCTAAATTATCTTTAGTACGATTCTATGGCAATGGATCTCTTACTATTAAACCGACAGGAAGTATTAACATAGGGCAAAACGTGACTTTTGATGGCTCATTAGCCATAAACCCGTACATAAGTATTCAAGGAGGAAATAATCTAAATGCCGGTTCTAACGTAACATTTAATAATATCTCGATTAACTTCTCGAATCCCGCATTCGGAAATAACGCGGCATATTCATTGGATAGAATGGTGTTCAACTCTTCACCTATTTCTATTGGAGTACTGAATATAAGTTTAGCTAATTGCTCATTTTATCAAGGAAGTGGTATTTGTTCCGATCATTGTAATATGAATATTCAGAATTGTTCATTCAATCGTTCCAATACTGTCTTCTTAAATACACCGATAGGAATTCCAGCGGGAGGAAGTCTCCCAACAAGAAGAGTGGCTATTAACGGAAGTACATTTGAAGATTGTACTTCTATTACCTATCATCAAAGTGGGCCTGAACGTCCATTATGTTCGTCAGATGCTGCTATACGGATTGAAAACATCCCTAATTATGTATTAAACGGTAATAGTATTTCTGGTTGTTTGGAAGGCGTCCATTTAACCAGATCTGGTTCGGGCACCGAACATGTCGTTTCTAATAATGTTATTGAAAACAACAATAAAGACGGCATTATTATTTATAATTCATATGCAGATTTATTTCTGAATCAAATCACAGGAAATGGATTGTCATTAAACTCAAATGAGGTTTACAATGGTATTTCCATTTATAATAATAGTTCAACGTCTGTTGGTAGTACGAGTGGAAATTCAAACAATTATCA
>JAJJLU010004003.1:0-20946 GCA_023807065.1 Isotricha intestinalis
AAGTAAAAAAGTAAATAATAGTAATATAAAAACTACATTATATCATCATAAATAATCTTAAAAAACTAAAGTAAAAATAGTAAAAACAAGAAAACTAAATTTACTAAATCAACTATTATTTCCTTTATCACTTCTATTTCCACTATCTCCATCTCCGTCTCCTTTACTGTCATTATTATCATCTTTATCATCATCTCCACTATCTTCATTTATTGTACTATAAGATCCAGCTCTTCATTGATAATTGTCTTTTTATATCATATTGTGTAGAAGCATAAATTGCACTATTTTTACCATCACAAGAATTATCACCATCACATGTAGCAGCCTTTGAATCATCATAAGTACAACCTAATGCTGTACATTCTTCTTTATTATCCGAATGATCTGAACAAGTTGCAACACAAGCATCCTCAGACAAAGAACATCCCACTAAATCTGTACAATCAGTTCCTCCTTTAGTAGTACATTTAGAATGACTACCTGAACATGCATCAGATGCTGCTGGTGTAATATATAGTTTGCTTTGGATGCAACATATTTAGTATCTACACATTGTGATTGTTGAGTCATTGATGAACATGTTGACCCTGTATCACGATAACAACCTGCTTCTTTCCATGAACAAGTAGAATCTGCTTGACAAGTATCTTTGGTTTGAAGAACATGAATCTTCTGTGCAGAATATTAAGGAAATTAGATATAAGGTTAATATTAATTTTTGCATTTCTTTATTTTTTTTTTATTTTTTCCCCTTTTTTTTACTTTTATTTATTTTTTTTAATGTTTTTTCAAGAACAATATTTGTTTTGTAGTTTTGGGGCAGTTATGGTTTAGTTATATTAAGTTTTAATGTTATGTCTTTATTTAAGTAATGATGAATTATTGTAAATTAATATTCAAAAACAATTGTAATTAAGTTTTATAACAAAAGATTTGTAGTTAAATAGAAATTTATCTTTGAAATGTTCAAATATTTGAAAAATAATAGAAAAAATATTCAATAAATAATTATTAAAAAAACACTTATTATGCTTTTTAAATCTATTTTTTAAAAAATATATAAAATTTTAAGGAAATAATCATTAACTCAAAAACAATAAAATTAAAAATATTAATTATCACTACTTTCATCAAGAAAAATCATTTGATCCTTATTATAAAAAAGATATTCATTATAATCTAATAAAAAAAGAAATCAAGTGACTGGTTTATTTTTTTCATACATTTTTTAAATGACAAATATAAAATAAATTTTTACACATAAAGATTTATTATAAAAATAAAGAGAAGAATATTTATATTTTTTTTAAAAATTAAAATATAAAAAAATTATAAAAATTAAGATAATTTAATTAAATAAATTAATATCAAAATAAAAATAATGATTCTATATTCCCAATTTTAAAATATATTAAAAAAAAATTAAAAATAAAAAAATGACAGAAAAAGAAATATTAAAAGAGTCATCATCATTTTCTCAAGAAATAATGACAGAAATGCAAAATGTTTCAGAATCAAAAATAGATTCTCAAAAATTTAATTCTTTAATAATAAAAGAAGAGCCATTGTTAAAACCGGAAAAATATTATGAAAGAAGAGGAAATTGTTTTTTTTTTCTTTTTAATAATAATGGATATCCATTAATAGTAATAGGACCTCATTGTAAGTAAAATAAATTTATATAATAATTAATTTATTTAAAAGGGCCTTTTACCTTATTTTCATTGAGTGGAATATTTATTATATCATCATTATATTTTTATTCAAATTGGGATAATTTAAATTTTAATATTAAAATAATAGGATTTTTACTTTGGTTTTGTCAAAATTTTTTTTTTTTAATTTCTTCTGTAATTAATCCAGGAACTCCTAATATAGAATATTACTTAGAAAATTATGATTTGAATAAAACTAAAGTTAAAAATTTTAGAATATGTTCTAAATGTAAATTAGTTATGGATTTAAATCAAGGAACTGAACATTGTAATGAATGTGATATTTGTATTATGAAAATTAATCATCATTGCTCTTTAATTTCAAAATGTATTGGTATTGGGAATTTATATTATTTTTATTGCTTTATTGCTTTTTCTATTTTTTATATTCTTTTTTTTGTTTATTGCTTTTTTTTTATTTAGATTTTTTCTTATTTAAATTTTAGGTTTAAATTTTTTTTATAAATATTTTATTCTCAAGTTTTTATATATTAATTAATTAAAAGGGAATTTTTTAAATAATTTATAGTATATATATACTTTTAAATGACTATTTCTTTTTTAAAACAAAATTAATTAATATTCATTAATATAATACTTATATGAAATATTATGAAAAAACAATCAATTTATCTTTGATACATTAATTAATATGACATTAATAATAATAAAAAAAAACAAATTAACTAAAAGATAAATCATGTTCAGAATAATTATTTTTTTGTAAAATAGAAAAAGAAAGTAAATTATTTGTATTATTTGAATAAAAAGAATCTCTTTTTTTAAAAAATTTAACTAATATTTCTTTTTGTTTAACATTATTATTAAACATTCTATTTACTTTTCCAGTTTCTTTTAATTCTTTATAATTTAAATAATCTAAAATATTTAACCATAATTGATTAGTGATTTTATCACTTTTATTTATAAAAATTTTATTTATTCCTTCTTCAGAATTACAAACTGTTGAAAATTTATCTTTTAAAGATATTGAATTTCTATATTTTAGAAAAATTAAAGACTTTTTATTAGTTAAGTTTTTAGTTATTCTTATTTGTTTTCTATTTTCAACACAACCCATTTTTTTTAATATATTTAAATTGAAGTTATTTTTATAAATATTTAAATTAAAAAATAAAAAAAAGATAACTTAATAAAATATATCATTTCTAATGTTTTCTTTCAAATAAGAAATTATTATTCTTCGTTTAAATTAAAAGTTAAAAATATTCTTTTTTTTCTTAAATTAAAATAATAGTTTTATAAATATATATAAATAATTATTCAATGTTTTTATTTAATAAAATATTAATCCATTTTAATATTAATTTTTCATTTTCAGAAGCAAAAAATAAATTTTTATTCTGGATTTTATCATTATAAAGATTTTCATATTTGATTCCAAAAAAAATTAATTTTTCTTCATTAATATTTTTATAAAGATTAATTTTATTAACATTTTTAATATTAATTCTATTAATAATTAAATCAGGTTTTTTATTAGAAATAAAATCTTCTTTATTTTTATAAACATTAAATTCTTTTTCATTTAAAGTACAAAATTTATTATTATAATTTATTTTATCAGTAATATCAATAATTTTTTTTAATTCAGAATAAAATATTAATTCTTTAAATTCTTCTTTATTATCAATAATTTTATTTTCTGATTTTTCTATATTATTATTTAAATTATCATTTAAATTATTATCATTTAATTTTTCATTAGATAAATATTCATTTTTATTTTTTTCTTTTTTATTTAAATCATAAAAATTAAATTTTAATTGATAAATTTTCTTTTTTTTATTTGGGGAATTTATTATAGAAAATTCTTCATTTCTAGTACAATTTGTAATAGTATTGTTAACTTTATTTTTTTCATTTTTCTTAAAAGAATTTTTATCATTAATTTGAAGAGGTAATTCATATATATAACTATTATTTATATTATTTTTATTTTTTGATAAAATTGTTATTTCACAATTTTTATTTATAATATAATTATCTTCTTTATTTAAATTTACAATTTTTTCTTCTCCTTGATAATTTAAACTTAATGTGTTTGAATATATTAATTTAGAAAACTTTTTATTCAATTTATTTCTTTTATCATTATTATTATTATTGATATTTAATTGAATTTCTTTTTTTTCAAATAAATCATTTTCTTTTTTATTTTCTTTTTTTATTATTATATTATCCATTTCAATATGAGGATTTAATATTTTTTTCTTTTTTGAATCTTGTGTTATAATATTATAATTATTATTCTCATTAAAATTATCATTTATAAAAAGAGGTTTTGTATGATGAAAAGTTCCAAATTTTTTAAATTTATTTCTTTTATTATTAATATTATTATCATTAATATTATTAATTATATTATTATTTATTTTATTATTATTTTGATTTGATATATTAATATTATTATTTTTATCTTCTTCATTATTAAAAATTTGAAAATTCATTATTTCAGTATTTAAATTATTTTTTTTTGTTGCTTTTGAATCTTCGATTTTTTGAATTGAAGAATTAATTTTTGTATTATTAATTAAATTTTGTAAAGAAATTTTATTATCTTCTTTTTCATTATCACTATTTATATATTCGTGATTATTAATATGTTCTTCTTTTAAATCCAAAAAAGTTTTTTTATTATTATTTATTATTTTTTCATTTATTTCATTATTAATAATAAAGTTATTAGTATTTAATTGTTTTATTTTTTTTTTTTTTTCAATATTATCTTTTTTTTCTTTTGTTGTTTTTTTATTTGAAAAAATACTTTTTCCTAAATTTTTTTTTTCAAAATTTTGAATATCTTTAATATAATTATCTAAATATTTAGAAATATATTTTACTGATTTAAATTTTTTTGATTCTTCGTTTTTATTATTTTTGTTTTCTTCTTTTTCTTTAATTGCTTTTAATAAATCATTAAAACTTTGTTTTTTTTGTTGTATAATTTTTTGTTCATTTAATTTTTTAGTAAATGTATTTTCATTACAAATTATTTTCCTTTTATTTAATAAATTTAAATTAATGTTATCGTCATTATTAATTTTAATTAAAGTTTCTTTTTTACTTTCATTTAAAGAAGAAGAAGTAATTTCATGAATTTTTTCTCTATTTTCTTCAGTTATTACAGTAAGTTTATTATCAAATATTTTTTCTTCTTTTTCATCATCTTCATAATTTGAAGAAGAAGAAGAAAAATAATATTCATTATTATTATTATTTTTTAATTGATTATTTGATTTTAATATTATTTTATTATCATAATTTGAGTTTCTAAATTGAATATTATTTTCTTCTTTATCATATTTATTATTATATTCTATTTCATTTTCATAAATACTAGAATTATTCATATAATTATTATTATAATTAATATTTTCTTCTTCTTCATAATTATCATTTGTATCATTATTATTATTATTATTCGAGTTATTAATATTTGAATTATTTTCTTCTTCTTCTTCTTCTTCTTCTCCTTCTTCTTTTTCTTCTTCTTCATTTTGAATATATTTATTATCTTTAATTGAATCATTTAATTTATTCTTTATTTGTTTATTATTATCACTTGTTATTGTTCTTTTTATTGGAATTATAAAATCTTTTTTTTTACTGTCATCAAAAGTATATATTTTTCTTATATTATTATTATTCTTTTCTATAATATTTATTTTTTTATTTTTTTGAAAATCACTGATTTTTAAAAAATTATTATTTCCGTTAAACATCTCTTTAATAGAGTCACTATTAATAAAATTATCTTTTTTTTTATTTAAATTCTCATCATTTTTTTTATCTTTATCAAATAAATTTATATTTAAACCTAAAGAAGTTGTATTTTTAATTTTAGAATAATTAAAATTATCAAATTCTTTTAAATTAATAATTTTTTTATTTAAATTATTATTATAATCTTCATTTTCACTTTCTGAATTTTTAGAAAAATTTTCAGAAAAATTATTATTATTTAAATTATTATTAAAATAATGTTCACTTTCATTTTCTAAATCATTTAATTTATTAGTAATAAAAATAATATCTTCATTCTTAAAAAAACTATTATTATCATTTAAAACTGCTCCATGTTCAATTAAAGAATTATTAAAATTATAATTTGATCTTATTTCATCTGCAATATTATATGAATTTTCAATATCATTCTTTACTTTTATTAATGAATTAGAATTATTTTTATCATATATATTATTATTTTTTTTTATTGTCTTATTTGAAGAATTTTTTTTATTTGTATTTATTGTATTTATACTACTTTCATTTATTATATTTTTTGGTTTTTTTTCTGGGTAATAATCTATGTTTTCAAATATTTGATTTAATGTTTCATTTTTTTCATTTGAATTTAAAGGATTTAATTTTATTGTCTCGTCTAATGATTTTTCTTTTATATTTTTCAAATTTATATTTTGAGAATTTTCTACTCCCATTTTTTTTTAAAAATTATTTTTTATAATTTATTTTCTTTATTTTCCTATTATAAACTTTTATTTCTTTTATGAAAATAATCTTTTAATTAATGTTCAGTCTTTTTAAAAAAAATATATATATAAATATAATTAAAAAAGATTTTTATTTATTTAATTTGAATAATAATAAATCATTATATTTATTATTATTTTTTCCTATTGATATTGATAAAAATCCATTAGTTCTATTAATAATTGTTTTATAATTTGAATTAATATTTTTAGAAAAATCATATTCTTTTTTTTTTTGAAAAGATTTTTCATAAAATGTTTTTCTATTAATAGAATAACAAAAAGGACTTAAATTATTGTTTTCTTTAATTATAATATTTTTATTTTTATTTTGAAATGATAATATCTTTGGTTCTTTATTATTATTTAAATTATTAAAACTATAAAATTTAATGTTTCTGTTTGCTGAATTGTTCATAAAATTTAAACTTTTATTTTTTATATGAATATTTTCATTAATAATATTTTTTTTATAATTATTTTCTGCATTAATTAATATTTTACTATATTTTCTATTTGAATTATTTTTATTTTGAATAATATTTTTTTTTGTTTCTTTTATAATATTTTGTTGTAATTGATTAAATGAAAGAGGCTTTAATTTAATCATATTTTTATTATTATTATTATCATTCTTTTTATCTGAAGGTGTTATTTTTTCTTTTTGAAATTCTATTTTATTTTCGTTTTTTTTTATTTCTATTAAATTAAAATTTGATTTACTTTGTTTTGTTGATTTTATTTCATTATTATTATTTTGAAAAAAAAAATTTCTACTATTTATAAAAGAATATATATTCTTTTTATATAGTTCATTTATTTTTTCTATGTTTTCTTTTTCTTCTTCTTTTCCTTTTATTATAAATTTTTTTAATTTTTTTCTTATTGAATTATCAGGATTTTTATCTGAATTAAAATTTTTTATATGATCATAAATCATTTTTTTTTCATATTCTTTATTTTTTAATAAATCTATATATTCAAATCTTTTAACAATATTCTCTTCTTTTTTATTTTTATCTTTTTCTTTCTCTATTTCTTCTATTTCATTATCTTTATTAATATTTTCTATATTATTATTTAGTATTTTTTCTTTTTCTTCTATTCTAGTATTATGTTCTTTTTTTTCATTTTCTTTTATTTTATTTTCAATAGTAATACTATTATTATCAATTCTAGTTTTTTCTTCAATATTATTTTTTCTTATATTATTTTCTTCTATTTTATTTTCTTTTATTTTATCTTCTTCGATTTTAATTTCTTTATCATAATTCATAATATCTTCTTTTTCTTCTTTTTTATTTATTTCATTTTTAATATTCTCATTCATATCTTTTATTTTTTCCGTACTATCTTTTATGATATTATCATTATTTTCATTATTAATTATTTGTTTATTGTCAATATTATTTTCATTTTTATTTTCATTATTAATTGTATTTTCTTCTTTTGTGTTAACAATATTATTATTATCTTCATTATGATTATCATCTTTTTTTTGATTAATATTAATATCTTCTTTATTTTTAAATTCAATTAAAGTATTATAATTATTTTTCTCAATCTCATTAACCTTTACATTATTATTTACATTATTTTCATGATTTATATTATTAATATCATTTTCATCATTATTATCTTTTTCATTATTAAAATCACTTTCATTTTTGACAGAATCTTTTTTTTCTTTTTTGATTTCTTTAACAAAAATAATTTCTTTCAAATAATCAGAAGGTGTAATTTTATTATTTAATTCACTATTACATTTCTCATCATAAAGTTGATAATCAATAAAATTATTATTTTGAAAATCTTTAAAGCAAATTATAATACAAGTAACATTATCAAAGCATTTTCTAGCCATAGAAGCTTTTAAAATATAATCACAAGCTTTTCCACATTTAAAATGTAAATTATATTGATTAAAATAGTTAAAAACCATAAAAATACTTTTAAAAATGTCATTGTTACTTAATAAGTCAAAAATACCATCACATCCTAAAAGAAAAAAATCAATATTATCTTTTTCTAAATCAAAGGAATAAATCTCAGGAATAGAAATAATAATATTATTATTTAAACATTTACTTTCATAATCTCCTATTGTTCTACTTACTGATAATCCTCCTGGATTTATTCTATAAGGTCCTAATAATATTTTATTTTCTTTTTTATCATTTTGAATTGGAATTTTACTCTGATATATTTTTCCTCCATTTAATGTTATTCTCTTTTTCTCATTTATTTCATTTGGTTTGTGATCTTTTGATATTTGAACAAGTTTCTTCTTATTTTTTGATGACATTATTATTCGAGAATCACCTAAATTTGCTATATAAATTTTCGAATTTATTGTTATTAATATTAATGCACACGAACCACTTTTTTCAGAGTTTAAATTCTTTATATTTATATTTATTTTCTTATTTTCATTATTTATATCATTGTTATCATTATTAATAGTTTTATTCTCATTATTATTATTAATATCTTTATTATCATTATTAATATCTGGATTATTATCATTAACGTCTTTATTATTTTTATTATTGTCTTTATTATCTTTATTATTATCATTCTCATTCTCATTTTTATTATTATTATTAATTACTTTATTATTATCTTTTTTCAAACAATAATTAACAAGAAATTCATTTTCAGCTTTTTGAAATGCATTTAAAATAGCTTTTGGGACATCATTGGGAAAATTATCATCATTAATAATAAAATTATGTAAATTATCTTTTAAAAACTCTGCACATTTTTTTCCATTATGTCCATCAAAAATAGAAAAAAAAGAAACTTTAGGCCATTTTCCTTTTAAATCAACATTATAATTTTCAGGTTGATTAATATTTAAAATAAGAGTTACTTTATCTTCATTATAATTTCTAATAATTCCTTCATGCGAATTAACTGCAAAAGCTTTAATTATTCCAAAATTTTTTTTTGAAATTTTACTTGTTTCGAAATTTTTTATTTCTGAATTTAATATTTCTATTTTTAAAGGTTGATAAGCTTCTTTTCCTATAAATTCTTTTATTGTTAAATATTCAATTTCTGAAAAATTTATTGGAATTGAATTTTTAGATAAAATATTTATAAAAGGATTTCTTATCGAATATGATAAATTATATGATGAAATATTATTTTCTTTTTCTTTTTTATTATTATCTATTATTGAATTTTGAGAATTTTCTATATTAATATTATTATTTGACATATTTTTTTTGAATTATTATTTTTTTATTTTTTAAATCTTTTTTTTTATTTGAATTGAATAAAAAAAAATTAAATTTACCTATTTATAAAATTTTTAAAAAACCTTAATAATTATTTAATAATATAAATCTTCTCTTGAAAAATAATATTTTTTATTCTTATTATTTGATTGTATATGTAAATCACTATTTCTATAAGAAAAAGATTTAATTTTAGGTAAAAAAGAATCAATAGTTTTTTGATTAGTACTATAAATACTATTAGTTACTTTTTTTTGAATAGATAATTTTAAATTAATATGATTTTTATTTCTTTTTTTATTATTTTCAATTGAAGAATAATTAGTAAATATTGTTTTATTACTAATATTAACAGTATGATAATTATTTTTCTTATTAAAATTATTATAATTATTATATAAATTAAATTTTTGATTGTTTTTAAAAAATTTAAATTTGGAATTTTGAGAAAAAACTTTAAATTTATTTTTTTTAAAATGAAATTTTTTTTTTTTCTCATGATTTTCAGGAGAATTAAAAGTTTGTAATTTAATATCATAATTATTATCATCAACACTTTTAAATAAATATGCATTAACAAAATCTGATCTTTTAACTTTTATAATTTCTATTTTTTTTCCTTTAGTAAAATCAAAATTACCAATAAATAAATTTATCATTTTTCCTTGTTTTTCTAAATCATCTATTTCATTTTCTTCTGTTTTTATACTCTTTCTTTTTCTATAAAATTTACCATATTTTTCTCTTTCTTTTTCTTCTTTTTCTTCATCTTTTATTTTTTGTAATTCTTTTCTACATATTTTTATATAATATTCTATTATATAATCTGTTTTTTTTTTATATTGAATTGCTATTAAATTACATTTTTGTCTTATTAATTTTGCTTTGTTTTTTAAATATGATTTATAAAATAACCAACTTGAATTTGTTATAGGTTTTTTAAATATTATTTTAATTATATTTTTTCCTGGTTTAGGAAATTTATATTTTTCACAAAAATTGAATTTTTTTTCTTTATAATATAAAATACAACTTTCTTTAATTGCTTTTTCATTATTTACTCCTTTATTCATAATTTGAACTTCTTTATTCACTTTATCTCTTGGAATATCATATTCACATAATATATAATTTGTATTATTATTAATATCTAAATCTAAATAATTAACTTTATTTTCAATTTCTAAATGTTGTTTTATTACTCTTAAACATTGGAAATAATATTGTTTAAAATTATTTGAATCATCATTATCATAAATTGAACTATTTTCTTTATTTATTTTTATTTGATTTAATAAAGATTCAATTTCTTTTTTCGTTTTTTCTAAATAATCAGAAGCTTTTTCAATTTCCTTAAATAAAATATTCATTTCTTGAATTTCTTTATCGTTTAATCCTATTTTAGAAATAGAAACAATTTGATGAACTTTTGATGAATGTTCATTAAAGCATTTTTCACATAAATTACTTTTACATTCTTTACAATAATAGCATATTTGTTTAGAATGGGTTTTACAATTAATATTAAATTCAGGAAATTTTATAATTTGAGATTTTTCTTTAAAAAAAGAATGACTAAAATATTCATTCCAACTAATTCTTTCATTAGGATTAATTTTTAACATTTTTTGAATTAAATCATTTAATTCATTATCATTAACACTTTTAATTTTTTTTCCAGATATAATATCATCATATAAAATAAGTTCATTTTTTCCATGATAAGGATATTCTCTAAAAATCATATAATAAATAATAATTCCTAAACTCCAAATATCACTTTTTTCAGAATAAAATTCCCCTTTTAAAACTTCAGGTGCCATTGTAATAGGGGTTCCTCCATATGAAATAGTATTATTTATTATATTACTTGAACCATAATCTGATAATTTAATTAAACATTTATCAATTTTATCTAATGATATTAATAAATTTGATGGTTTTAAATCTCTATGGACAATTTTTGTTTTTTGTAATATTTTAAACGTATTATTTAATTGAAGTAAAACTTCTCTTACTTCATTAGTTGAAAATGGATTTTCTCTTATTTTTAAACAATCTTCTAAATTACAAATACATAATTCCATTATTATATAATAGAAATCAGGTGTATCTATTGTTTCTATTAATTTAATACTATTTTCTGTATTTATTTTTACCATTATATCACTTTCCGTAAAATATGATTTTGATGATGATTGAAATTTTTCTTTATCTATTTCTTTTATTGCTACATAGTTTCCTGTTTCTTTATTTTTTGCTTTAAATACATTACTATAACTTCCATAACCAATTCTTTTTCCTTTTTCATATTTATTCCAGATCATTTATTTCAATGTTTTTTATATATTTTTTGATGATAGTATATATATACAAAATGGAGATAAAACTCAAAAAAATTATATAAGATTCAATTAAATTGTTATTTATTCAAACATATATTATAATTTATATTACATGCTTAAATTTTAAAAAGATTTCAAAATTATATTAAATCATTGAAGGATAAATTTAGAATGAATAATATATTTTATAATATTGATAATAATGTTTTTGTGTAATTGTATTTAATAAATTTGTCCTTTTTTTTATAAATGAATATTTTTTATTTTTATTTTATTTTCATTTTTATATTAATAATTATTAATATAATTTCAAATTATAAATTAATTAAAAGGAAAATAAATAATTTAATTTAAAAGTCTTTGTAAAATATAAAACACAAAAATAACTTATATTAAGCGTTTTTTGACATAATATGATGAGATAAATAAATAATCTCTTAAGACATTAGATTTTTATTTTAATATTAGATATCTATGAAAAGATTTATAAAATGGTTATAAATAAAAATTTTAATATAATATAATCATGATTATTATTGAATTTTTAATTAAAAATATTTTGTTAAATCACTTTTAATAATCAAAATCAATGATTTTAAAATTTCTATGATATATTATTTTAAATTTTTCCATCTTAATAATGTTTCATTTTTTAAAGTAATTTTGATAAATAAATAAAAAACATTAAATAATTATACAATTTTTATATTATGTCAATAAATAATATTTGTGCAATAGGAAAATTAGATATAGATTTAAATCTTACTTTAAGAAAATCAGAAACTGAATATTTTAAATTCAATATTTCAGATTAAATAAAGTTGAAGATTTAAAAAAATTATTTTTTCCAAGTAATAATGAAAAAACATAAGAAAGTTATGAAAAAAGTAATGATTAAGAGAATGAAAAACCAGATATTAATTATTTAAATTATATATCTCTTTCATCTCAAGATAAATTTACAAATATACTATTATTTATTAATAGAGCTTTTAAAGAAAAATTATTTGTTGTATTTCATTAAAAAATAAAAAAATATTTCATTACAATTAGTTTTAGTAAATCAATTATTTTTATTTATTATATATATTAAATCATCAAAAATTTTCTATTTATTTATAATATTCCCTAATCTTAAATGTATCTTTAATTTTCTTTTTCATTTTCATCTTTATTTATTTCTTCATTTATAAGATCTTTTTCTAATAAATTATCTTTTTCAACACATTTATGTTCATCATCATTGTTATTATTTTCTGGAATAGTCATATATAATTTAAGAAAAGGAGATTCTATCTTCATTGGAATTTCATTAATAGGATAAATAAAATTAAAACCAATATTTCTTAAATTATTATTATCATTTATTAAATCATCATCAATATTAGGTTTAAAAGATGATAATTTAATATTTCTTAATTTATTTATATCGTTATCATCCTTATATTTTAATTTAATAATTTTTCCCCCTCTTAAATAAATTTTTCTTCTATTATTTATTAAAGTTTTATTATAATTATTTGAATATGGTGAATCATCATTCTCATTTTCATTTTCATATCCATTTTTAATTCTTAATGTTTTTATAACTTTATTACTATTTCTTGGTTTTTCAGGATAAAATAAACCTAAAGGACTTATTTTCTTTACATCATTTGGATTTTCATCGTCATATATTTCATTATCTTCTTCAAAATTTAATCTTCTTGAAAAGAAATTTGCATATGACTTACTTCTTAAATAATCTTTTTCCTTTAAATTATTTTTTAAAATAACATTTGTTGTAGAATAATTTCTTTCTTTAGTTGGTAACTTTAATATTTTATCAAATCCTTCAGTTTTAATTGTTTTTAATCTATCTTTAAAATTATTATTTTTAATTTTTTCATTTTTCATTTCTGAAATTTCTTTATTTAGTTTCTCAATTTCTTTTATAATTTTTTCATTTCCTTGTTTTGAATCTTGAATAACATTTTGATTTTCTGTGTTATATGATTTAATTGAATCAATATTATTGATTATTTTTTTTTTATTTTTTTTCAAATTCATTTTTATTTCTTCTATATTAATTTTTGGAATTTGCTTTACTAAACCTTGTTCTTTATTTAAATTTGAATTAATATTTTCATTTGGAGATAAATCAAAATCAATTTCATTTGATTTATTATTACCTTTATTGTCTAAATTGATTTTAAAATCATTTAATGAAATTGCATTTTTTTTATGATTTTTTATGTTTGGTGGAAAATCAAAATTTAATAATAAATCACTTTTTTTATAACTTTTCCTAAAATTAAAATATTTTTTTGGAATTTCTTCACTTATTTTTCTATATTTATAATCTTGATTTAAATAAGATATTGGTGTTTTATATTCATTTATTATTTCTGGTTTTGGATTTTTTATTGAATTTAATAATGTAGTATCAATTAATGGGAGTTTTTTTGATTTATTTTTTTTAATATTATTTGAAGATGAATAAGATTGAGATAAATTATTTTTTTTATTTTGATTATTATTTGAATTATTGAATGAAATTTTATTTGTAGGATGAGAATCTGAATAATCATCTTTTTTAATTGTTTGAAAATTAGAATCTAAACCATATTTTTTCGCTATCTCATTATTATCTTTTATATTATCAAAATCTGAGAAATCTACTTTATATTTAGTACTTTCATTATTATTATATGATAATTTAAAGTCAGGAATTTTTTCTCGTTTAATATTATATTTATAATCACTTATTGGTATGTTCAAATCAATATCATTAATTTCTGGTTTTTTATTTATTGAATTATAATCATTTAATATTTTTTCGTGTCCAATATCTTTTTCAGGAATTAATTTATTTTTAGATTTTTTTCTAACACTTAAATTATAATGTTCACTATTTTCATCATTTGAGGTTAAATTTTTTGAACTAGCATCAATCTCTGAATTTTTTGAATTTATAAAATGTTTTATGTCATAAATTTGATTATTTATATTCTTATTTCTTGCTTTAGAAAAATCATCAAAATTAATTCCTGGAATTGAGGAGCTTTTATTTGGATTATTCTTTTGGTTGTTATTTATTAAAGAATTGAACGAAGGATTATTACTTATATCATTTTCAATACTTTTATTAACATTATTATTTTGAAAATCTATGTATTTTTTTTGATGTTTATTTTCATCATTATTATTTATTGAAGAAAATTGTAAATTATTTGGTGTTTTATTTTTAAAATATTCTAGACTTGTATCTATATTCCCTTTTGAATTTTCTTTATTATTATTCAAAGAATTAAAAACATCTTTATTATCAAATTCAGGGTTAAAGTCTTCTTCTCTTTCAATTTTATTTGTATTTTGTTCCATATTTTCATCATTATAATTATTAATTTTAATTGAATCATTATCATTTAAAGGATTATTCAAATTGGAAAATTCATTTTCTTGAATTAATCTTGGTATAATATTTTCATCTTTTACTTTATTATAATTAAATTCAAATTTACTTGGTTTTTTATCATCATCAAAATCTTGATTTGGTTTATTTTTACTATCTTTATTATTTATTTGATTTATTTGGAAATTTGAAGAATTATTTTTATCTTTATTAAAATCATATATTTTTTTAATATTTTCACTATCAATTGAACTAAGTTTGTCGTCATTTTTCACATTAGAAATAATATTTGAATTATTTGGATTCAAATCTTTAATTATTTTATTAGAAGAACCTGTATCAAATTGATTGAATTCAGGTTCAGTTGGGAGTTCATTAACCTCAACATTTAATTTACTCTTTTCATTTCCAATATTTTTATTTATATTTTCAGGATTATTAATTATTTCTTCATCTTTGGGAATTTCTTTTTCATTTCCAATTATATCTGAGTCTTTCGATATTTTATTATTTGAATTATTTTTTTTTTGAGAAGAAATTGTATTATCTGAGTTAAAAAGTTCAATTAGATTTTGATCATCAGGTTTAACAAAGTTTACTTTTTCATTTTCTATATAGTCTTTATTAATAATATTATTATTTTTGCCAGTTTGATTATCTGTTATATTATTATCTGTGTTAATATCTGAAGGAATAGAATTTATTTTTTCAAAAGGAATTTCTTTATTTTCATTATTAAATGTAGTGCTTTTATTATCAATTTTTGAATTATTTATATTATTTTTGTTTTCATTATTTTTTGATGAAGGTAAATTTTTATTAGTTTCATTAGAAGAATTTAATGAATCTTTATCATTTAGATTTTCTGTAAAAAATTTGTTTTTCTTTTTTTCTGAAACTTCTTCGTCTTTTTTATTTTTATCTTCATTTAATTCATTTTCTTTAATATCTTCAGATGTTTCTAAGTTATTATCTTTAATATTATTAAATATATTATCTTTTTCTTTTTTGTTATTTTCTGTTGGATAATTTTTGATTTTGTTTTCAGATTCTTTCTCCACTGTAAACACATTTTTTACATCTTCTAAAAAATTAGGATCATTTATTTCTGGTGTTGGAATGATTTTATCATTTTTATTATTTTTTACTTGGTTTAAGTTTTCATAATTGTTTGTTGGAGTAACTATTTTTTTTATATCATTTACTAAATTATTATTATTATTATTTACATTATCTCTTAAAACATCATTTACATTATTTATTGATTTTTCATTTATAATTGTATTTGAATTATTTAAACTTTGCTCATTTTTTTTTTCAGAATTTTCTTTACCAATTAAATTATTCCTATTAAAATCACTTATTGTTTCTCTATCATTAATATATGGATTATAATCTAAGATATTATTTTCTTTATTAAATAAATCAGACACAAAATTATGAATAATCTTTTCATCTTCTTTATTTAAATTATCTAATATATTATTATTGTTTGAATCATTTATTTTATCATCTAAATAATTATTAAATGATTTTCCATTTTTACTATTTCTTTTACTAATTCTTTTATTATCATTATTATATGGATTAGAATCTAAGATGTTATTTTTTAAAGGAATATTTTCTTTGTTATTTTGATTAGATGCAATTTCCAATTTTTCTTCGGTGTTATTAATAATTTTATTTAAATTATCATTTTTTCTATTATCATTATTGCTATCTTTATTACTATCTTCATATAAAAAATCTCCCATAATTTTAACCATATTATTGTTATCTTTTTTATCATTTATTTTACTATCTTCTAAGCATATTTTATTAGTATTATTATTATCTTTATCTTCATTCGAGAAAGTATTAATATTTTTATAAAAAGAAGAATTCTGACTTTGTTTTAAACTATTTTCACTTCTTCTTAAACTTCTATCTAAAGCAGAATCTTTTGAAGAAAATAAATTTGAATTCAAATGTGCAAATGAGATTTCTCCATTATTTTTTGGAATTTCATTAATACTTGAATTATTATTTAATAATGAATTTCTATTACTATTATTATTACTATTTAAATTTCTATTATTTTTGCTATCAATTTCATTAATATTTTTATTTGGAAGTTTTTTATTAATTCCATTATCATTAATTATTATATTTTGATTATCATTTATATTCAATTTATTTTTACTTTTTGATTTTAAATTACATAAAGTCGGAAAATTATTTAACTTATTATTCCCATTAATATCATTTATCTTATTATTAAAAGAAGTTACATTATATCCATCAAAAAAATAATAAATCCATTCATATTGTTCATAATCATCAATATCTTCATAATCATCATAATCATCCATAGAATTATTATTCCTATATTATTTTATAAAAAAATTAAAAAATTCATTAAAAAAAAATTAATTTAAAAAAAATCTTTCATCCAAATTAAAGTAAAAGCAAATTTAAATATTATTTATTTTTTTTTTCCTTTTTCTTTCTTACCTCCTTTTTCACCTTTACCACCTTTTCCTTTATTATCAGCAACTTTAGCATAAGCAGTTCTACATCTTCCACAATATAATCTGTCAGCATGTTCAGCTAAAAAAGTTCCAGGAGGACACACTTTACACATTTGTTTTAATCTAATAACTTTGTCACCTTCAATTTTATAATATTTCAAAATAGCTAAATTAACTTTTTTATGAACATGTTTCTTTTTAGTTTTTTTCACTTCCTTCTTCTTTTTTTTACCTTTTGCTCCTCCTTCTAAAGATATTATTAAATTAATTAAACAATTATTTTCTATTATCTCATCATTTAATTTTTTTCCATTTAATAATAAGGTTTGTTCATTTTTTGGGATTCCCATTTCATTTTCTATTTTTTCTTTAATTTCAGTTGCATTTTCAGCTTCAATTAAAATTGATTGTCCTGAAATTGTTTCAACACGGATACAGACCATTAAATAAATAAATAAATAAATTAAATAATAAATAAAATAAATAAATTAAAGTTTAAATATATTAGTTTTTGAGTTTATAAAATAATAAATATGCATTACTTGAAACTAATTTTGAAGGATGAATTTCATTAACATCTTCATCATCAAAATTATACCATTTATTTCCATTTTTACATAAAGCAGTATAATGACCTCCAATTGAAATTCCAAAATGTTGATTTACTGCAAATAATTCATAACTATATTTTTTATCTTTCTTTCCAACTATATAATCTGTTAATTCTAGATTATATATAGGGAAATCTATTTCAGTATCATTTTTATTATTGAAAAAAAATCTTGATGAATTTTTAAATCTTTTTAATTGAATTATTAAAATTCTAGGTAATTTATATAACTGTAATTGTTTTATTGCTTGTCTATGTTCTTTGCATTGTGAACAATACCATAAATTATCACTATCTAATTGTTCTTTTTTGGATAAAGCTTTAAAACAAGAATATAAATCCTTTCCATCATCGAATTGACCTTCATCATCTTTATAATCATCAAATAATTTTATATTATTTAAATTCCCATTAAAATTTTCAAAAGGTATATCAATATATATTAAAAAATTTCTTTTTTTAGATTGGGATTTTATTAAATCTTCTATTGTATTATCTTTATTAAATTTAAAAGCACAATGATTACAAGTATTTTTGTTACAATAATCACATGGTAAATGTTCTCTTGTACAAGGAGTTAAATTATTTACTATACTAAGTTTAATTTTATCATCTGAAAAATTAGAATTTTCTTCTTTATAATATTTATAAAAATGTTCTCTTATTGTATCATATATTTTTTGAACTGTATCTTCTTTATCAAAATAAAAAGGTCTTGGAAAAAATAAAGGATAAATATCTGTATCTTGTTTTATTATAGGAGTAAAGAATATAGGATATTTATCTTCAATTTCTTCATCTTCAAATTCATACAAAATTATTTTAGAATAGGGTTCTTCCATTTGAGTAACAGCTTGTTTATATAATTTTAATATAGGAACATTATTATTTAGTAAACCAAGATACATTTTATTTTCTCTACAAAAAATCCCAACAAAATTTTTTTTATAATTAATTCTATTATAAATATCATTTGCAGTATCATATTCTCCAATTTGTAAACTAATTTTTCTAATAGAATTACTTTTATTATTAATAACATAACAACTACCATTAATTCCATTAATATTAGGAATTGGTAAACCTAAGCACATAAATTGGTCATAATTAATATTAGTTTTATTACATATAGGACATTGTACAGTAGATTTATATTGTCCATAAAATAAATCAACAATAATTGAATTATCTCTTGATAAATTACTTTGCCACCATCTTTGACTTGCTTCTTCATCAGTTTCATTTTCTTGTTGTTCTTTTAATTCAACATATTTTTTTTCTTTATTTCTATTTAAATCTTCATGAATATTATCTAACATAAAAGTTAACATTTCATGAGAATCTTGTTGAGAAAAACCTGCAAATTGTTTAACAAAATAACCAAATAAATCTTTAAAATTAATAGGATGAATATAAGTTTTATCTTGAACCCATAATTTTTCTAATAAATCAAAATAACATGAAACTATTGTTCCTTTAGTTCCAAATTTATTATCTGTATTTACTTCACTTTTATACATTCCACTTATAAAATATGTAGTTAATAATTCACAATTACTTAAACATTGAATTGCACTATTCATAAAACAAGTATTACCTAAATTTATTAAACCTGTTATTCCATGTTTTGAATTTGGCTTTAAAAAATCATCTACTGATAAATCTAAAAGAGATTGAAGATTAAATTTTTGACATATTATTGTGTTAAATGATTGATGAAATAAAATATGAAATTTATCTTTTTTTTTACATTTACTTGAACAATAATTGACTGTACATGTTGGAAGTCTTGTACAAGGCCTAAAAGCTGTATCTTTTTCTTTTTGGGAAATATGACATAAATTACATATTTTATCATTAGAATTTTGGTATTTTATTGTGTTTTCAAAAAATGTATTTTGAATATCTTTTTGATTTATTTCTATCATTATTTCTGTTTCTTTTATATTATATGATGAAAGAAATGAAGAAAAATCTTCATTTGAATTTATTTGCTTTAATTTTAATTCAGGAATTAATATTTCTAAATTTGATGGGGTTATTTTATAGGAATATATTATTGTTAGGATATCTAGTTTTGATAGTTTTTTATTTGAAGTATATATTGATATATTTATATTTGAAACATCAATTTTTTCTTTTTCATTTTTTAAATTTGAGTTTAATAAATAATCTAATATTCTTTTTATTTTACTTTGAAAATCATCTAAAGTTGTTTTTTTTGATATTTGAATTGATCTTCTTCTCATATAATTTTCTTTTTTTTCAAAGAAAAAAGTTGATAAAATTAAAATCTTTAATTTTAATAAATGAATTTCATCTATTTTTCTTTCAATTTCAAAAACATCGTAATTATTGAAATTATCTTTTATAATTTCATATTTATTTTTATTTAATATAACATAATCATTTCTATCTAAATTATTTTTAATAAAAACATTTGTGTATTTATCTTGTGGATCAAACCAAAAATCTTTTGTTTCAATAATATTAAAATTATTAATTGGACCACAATACATATCATTATATCCAAATCTATTTCCATTATTCCAATTTTTTCTAATTTCTTCAGCATCGAAAAATCTATTTATATTTTTCCCATTTAATAATTCA
>JAJJLU010004004.1:0-20889 GCA_023807065.1 Isotricha intestinalis
ACTCAAAGATATGAAACAATAGAAGCTGCTAAAATTGCAGGATTAAATGTTATTCAAATTATTAATGAACCAACAGCAGCTGCAATTGCTTATGGATTAGAACAACCTTTACAAAATAAAAAGAATATTTGTGTTTTTGATTTTGGAGGAGGAACTTTTGACGTTACTATTTTAGAAATTAATAATAATAAATTTAATATTAAAGCTATTGGAGGTGATTCTCATTTAGGTGGAACTGATATAGATAATTTATTAGTTAAACATTGTATTAATGAATTTAAAGAAGAAAATGGATTGGATATAACATTAAATAAAAAAGCATTAAGAAGATTAAAAGTAGAATGTGAAAAAGTAAAAATAGCTCTTTCTCAGCTTAATGAAACACTTTTTGACATTGATTCACTTGCAGAACAAGAAGATTTTAATTATACAATATCACAGAATACATTCAATCAAATATGTAAAAATCTTTTTGAAAGATGTATACAAACTTTAAAAGTCACATTAAATAATTCAGGATTAACAAAAAATGAAATTGACGGTGTGATATTAGTAGGAGGATCATCAAGAATTCCAAAAATTCAAGAAATGTTAATTGATTTTTTTGGTGATAAAAATAAAATATTTAAAACAATAAATGCAGATGAAGCTGTTGCTTATGGAGCATCAATTGAAGCTGCTTATAATAATGAATATCAAAGAAAAGAAATACGATTAAAATATGAAATTAAAGATATTAATCCACATTCTTTAGGAATTGCAAATGGAAATAAAATGTTCTTTATGATTAAAAGAGGTGATAAAGTTCCTTGTAAAATTACTAAAAGAATTAGGACTTCTAAAGATTATCAAAAATATTTTAAAATTATTATTTATGAAGGAGAAGATAAATTAATTCAAAATAATAAAGAATTAGGTTATTGTTTACTTGATAATCTTAGAAAAGCTAAACAAGGAGAAGTTTTTGCTAATATTAGTTTTATATTAGATAATAAATATTGTTTAGAAATTGTTGTTGAAGAAGAAAATAGAAATAATAAAAGAATTCTTGAAATAGAAAGGGAAAAAGTACAACAAAATAATTTTGAAGAAGGGAAGATTGAAGTAATCGAATGACAATAATTCAAATTAAATTGAAATTGAATTGAAATTGATTTAAACAATTTTTCAAAATATAATATGCTCCTTCAAATAATCAATATATAAAAACTAGATATCCATTAAATATAATTTTGTAATTATATTATACTAAAAAAATAATTCATAAAACTAATCTAAAAAAAATAAAAAAATTTTAAATATTAAAGTAAACATACAAATTCAAAATATTGTAAAAAATTAAAATATCCATACCATCATTTTACCAGAAATAAAGATTCATAAGATGAAGAATGGAAAAAAGATTTAAAAGAAGGAAAAGGAACAATGTTTTATAATAATGGAAATATGTATAATGGTGAATTGATTAATGATTTAAAAGAAGGAAATGGAATTATGAAATATAATAATGGAGAAAAATATGATAGCTATTGGAAAAATAATTTAAGAGAAGGAGAAGGAAAAATTTGTATTTTGAAGGATATTATCAAGGGATATGGTAAAATAATGAATTTAATGGAAAGGTTGAAATTTTCTACTATAATAAAAAAATATTTAAAGGAATTTTAAAAAACGAAAAAGAGAAGGAGAACAATAATTATTAATGAAAATATGGAAAAAATACAATTAAATTTTAATAATGATGTTATTATTGGAAAAGGGAAATTAACTTTCAATAATGGAAATATTAATAGGAAATTTTAATAATAAAGATTATAATACAATTGAAGGAATTATAAATTTTAGAATAGGAGATGTTTAAGAAGGAGAATTTGTGTGAAAGAAAGAAAAATAAATTAAATTCAAATATTCAATTTAATAATATTTGATAAATTGAAAATTATTATTTTATAAGAGAATAAGAAAGATAATTATATTATAAAAGAAAGTAAATAAAAAATCAAAAGGAAATGAATCAAAATAAATGAAAAGTATAATAAATAATAAGTTAAGTGTGTGAAAGTAATAAAAAGGGAGTATATACAATTAAATATAAATAGAATTTTGTAAATAAATAAAAAGAGGGTAAATAATAAAATAAGAAAGTAAAATAGAAAGAAAGGAATATACGAATAATCAAAAAAAAATAAATAAAAAATAAAGGAAGTAAAATAAAAATAGGAAGTAAATAAAAAATAAAGAAGTATAGTCATAATATTATAAATAAATGATTGTGGGTAATATTAATAAATAATTGATTGTAATTGATTCTTTTTTATTTTGTATTATTGAGAATATTTGATTGTTAGGGAGTGTTGTAAAACAATTAATATAAAGGAAGTATTATTTATATAAATTAGCCTGTTTATTATTTATTAAAAATAGTGTGTAAATAGTGTGTAAATATAAAATAAATATTGTATGATTCATAATAATTATATTATAAGTGTTAAAATATATTATAATATAAAAGGGATTAATTTGTAAAACAAATAAATAAGGAGTAAATTATAATAAATAATTAAAATAGGAAGAATATAAAGAAGTTATTCATCTTTAATTCATTTTTTAATAATAATATATGATTAAATAAAATATTCATATTTATTTATATTTTAAAACAAAAAAATAAATAGGTTTTTATTTATGTAGATATTTTTCCTTTTATTTTGATTGCTTTTTCATAATAAATTTAAAATATATTTATAAATTTGAAAAATTTTATTAGCAAAGGGACTTTTTAATATTTTTATATTATATTAATAAAAAGAATTTTATAATAATTATGAATTAAGATGCTCAAAATATTGATTTTAAAAAGAAACATTTGATTTTTTCCTTTCTCAAACAAATAAAATAAAACTAAAGAATATGAGAAGAATGGACATTGTTCACTTAATTAGATCAAATAGTATTGATGAATTAAATGATTTATTAAGAGATATTTCACAAGATAATTGTGATGAAAATGATTATTTTGATTTTACAAGAGATGAATTAAAATTATTAAAATCTTACTCAATATATGTTATTTTCAGTAAATACTTTAAAAAAAATAATTAAAAATTAAATGAATTATTAAAAAACAATATGATTATAATAAAATAGCAGAAGATGTAATTAAAGAGCAATTTAAGAAAATAAAAATTAAAGAATATAATTTAGGTCAATTAACAGGTGTTTGTATGAATTTAGAATTTTTAATAAAAAAATTAAATTTAAAAGAAAAAGTATTGAAATTAGGTGTTGATCCTAATATTAAATTATTAGATGAAGAAGAATGAGTGAGATAAAGGAATCGTATGGAAAATCCAATTAGAAAAAATTTAGAAAGGCAAAATAAATTAGAATTATCAAAGTCAAAATATGAATGAGAATATTTATAGAAATAATAATAACATGAATAGTAATATGATAAATAATTCAACTATAAATTCTAATGTAAATAATATTGGAATGAATAATTATAATATGGAAATATAGGAATGAGTAATAATAATATGGGATATTATAATATAGGAGACTCAGGAATGAGTAATAAAAATATGGGAAATTCTGTAATGAGTGATTCTAATATGAAGAATAATACTAATAATAATAATGAAAATGAAATATAATTTTTCTTTGAAAAAATAATTAACAATATTTAAATGAATGATTTATGAAAAAGAATAAATTTATTTCTTTTCATATATTATTTGAAACATTTGAATAACAACAAAAACTGTTTCCAATAGTTTTAGAGCATATACCAATATATAAAAAATCAGGAGCTTATAAATTTCTTCTTTTTAAAACTCTTTTTTTCTTAGAATCATCAACAACCATTAAAAGAAAATTAATTTAATGTTCTTTGATAATATCTTTCCAAAAAGTATTAATATAATATTTTAATTGAGAAATTCTATCTTTTAAATCTTTTTTATCTTTCATTTCTTCTTCACTTTGAGGCAAAGGAATATTTATTTCTGGAAAATATATTGATTCTTCTTTTGGATTTACATTTTTTAAATCTTCAATTACTTCATTAAATGCTTCTATTCCATCTACTAAAGCAACTTTAAATTTTTTTGATTTAAAAATTAATCTTTTGTGTTTGTCTTTGGTTATATTTGATTTGTTTTCTTCAATTACTAGAATAAAATGTTTTGGATTTTTTCTTAAATCATTTGTTTTATTGAATATATATTTTGAATATTCATCTTCAGGAAGTAAAGATTCTTTTTTTTTCTTCTTTATTATCTCTATTTAAATCATTTTCATATATTTCATTCAAATCATTATTTTGTAATTTATTATTATAATTATCATTATTTGTTTCTTTATTGTTATTATTATTTTTTAAATTATCATCATTTTTCTTTTGAATTGAAATAAAGCTATTTTGAACAAATTATTATTTTTATTAATGTTATCGTTATTATTTTGAGATTCTTTTAAATTATTATTTTTTATTGTTGGAGAAGGAATTAAATCATCTTTAGTTGATGTCCTAAAATATTATTGACCATCAAAATTTTGTGTATTACTATTATTATTTGATACTATATTCGATGATTTAAAATTAATATTTATCAATATTATTTTCTTTTATCTTTTAAACAATGACAACCATAATTAATTTTCCCCATATTTTTATGAATTATTTAAATAATTAAAAGGAGTTTGAAAACAATTTTTAAATTATCTCCATATTTATTTTTAAATATTTTTCAAGGTTTGGGTTTTAGTTAATTAAGAATTTTAAAAAAAGTATAAAAATCTTTATCAAATGAATCATGTAGTTCAAGCACATAACATATCTAATCAAAATCGAATGTTATATCCTGGACTTCAACCTCACTGTTATATTCCAAATAATAATTTCTGAATATCAAATAAGTTTTAATACTGATGGATGTAAAGTCATTAAAATAATTGCATTAGTTATTTTCATAATTTACTTATTTTATGAATTTGTTAGTTTTCTTAATTATAATCTTTTATTTAGAAGTATTTTAGCTATAATTGATTAATTGGGAATTATTGAGATTATATTATTATTTATTTATTCTTATAAAAAAGGAAATAATCATTTAAGAATATTTTCTGTTGCGACTACAATTTTAGTTTGGATTATTGGATTCTTTTTAAGAATAATTAATCTTGGAATTTATGAAGAAGAATTTGAAGATTTTATATTTTTAATTCATATTAGAGCTTTTTTAATTACTTGTTACATTCCTATTTTTTTTTATAAAATTTTAGCATTAGTTTTAAAAAACTTTTTTATTTTAACATTCCAATCTATAAAAATTATTAAAATAACTTAAAATTTAATTTTTTTAAATTTAAAAAAATAATTTAAAAATGTAGAATAATTCCAAATAATATCCATAAATAATATAAAAAAATTAATAAAAAAATGTCAAAAAAGAAATTCATTTTTATCAAAAAAAAACTCATTTTCAGCAATAACAGCTCCAAATGGTTTAAAATGGGTAACATTTACATCATCTAATGAAATAGTAGTCCAAGGAGAATCTTTTACAGATGCAATATCCTATGATTTTAAATACATAAAATCAGATGGAACTGAAACAATAATATCATCTCACCAATCTATATTCATCAAAAAATGGAGAAAAAATAATAATTTCATATAGATATAATACTTTAGGAGAATTATCAAAATATTCTATTCAAATTTCTTTTTTTTATGCTTCTGTTCCTTCAATTATAGACACTCCTTCTGTTTTATTAACTGATACAAGTAAAATTATCCTTACTTGAAATCCTACAAATGATAATGGAGGAAGTATTATTCTTGATTATTATATTAAAATGAAAGAAAATACTGAAAGCTCTTATTCTGTTGTTTATGATGGATCTAATTATTTAACTACTACAACTACTATCTCTTCTTATAATGGAAATAATCTAGAATTTACTAGTTATAATTTTCAAATATTTGCTGTTAATATCATTGTTGCTTTGTTTGATAATTCTTTTACTGAAAATAATAGTAATTCTCCTTCTTTAAGTGTTACTCTACAAAATATTCCTTTTTATTCCAATTATAAATTATCTGATGATGGTTTATCCTCTTTCACTTGGAGTGATAAAGATAAAAGTGTTTATATTCAATCTTATGATTCTATCATTTACTATCATGAATACTGGAGGAGGTATTTTTATGTATGATATTAGAGTTTATTATACAATAAATCCTTTAAATCCTTATTCTTTATGCGAAAGATCAACTGATAATTCAGATTCACATTATAATACTGATATATTCTCATCTGAATCAGATTATATTAATGGAATTTTTCATAATAATAATGATGGTACTTATTCATCAAAATATAATTTAATTGCAAATGGTTGGGTTACTTTAAGAATATTTCAATTATTCAGTTGAGGATTAAGAGGAAAATATTATAATAATGTTTGGTTTATAGAACCACCTATTTTAAAAGAAAATGATATCACAGGAAAAAAAACTGTATATAATATCATTCCAGTTGATGTTCAATATATTATAATAACAAATGATGAAACAGTTTTTCAAATTTTAGATTTTTCAGAAAGTTTAATAAATTCTGATACTTCAATTAAAAAAGAAAATAAATATACTTAATCAATTTATAATAGTGGAAATGTTAAATTTACTGTAAATTTAGTTCCAGGGAAATATAAATAATATATGTCAAATGGAAATGAAAAAATAAAGAATATTCCAATAGAAATATCAGTATTAATTGGAGAATAATAACAAATTTTAATTCTGGAACATATAAAATGTATATATATATAAATAAAAAAGAAATTAAATCAAGTCCTTTTCAAATTGAAGTGACTCCAACAATAATTGATGACGAAAAATGTCTTAATGAACCTTTATCTTCAAATATTGTTAATAGTTGAGATAGTATAATAATACAATATCAATGTAGAGATATATATGGGAATAATATTCAAGATTAATTAAGTAGTTATTCTTCATATAATGCTAAAAGTATTTCTCTAAGTGATAATAGTTATTCTGAAAGTGGAAGCATCAATGATATTAATGGAAAAAATGGTTGTTATTAAGTTTCTTTTACTCTTATTAAATCTGGAAATTATAATGATTCTGCTTCTATTAATAATATTTTAATTCCTCAAATTGAAATTACCATCAATCCTTCTACTGCTGATTATACTCAATCTATTACTAATATTATAAATAGGAAATCAAATTATGTTGTTGGAGAATTTAATCAATTTAATATATTGTTTCTTATGATATTAATGAAAATTTAGTTGATACACATTCAACTTCTCAATATTAAATTATTCCTTTAGAAACTGATAATTCTAATCATTTTAATAATCGAGAATATATTGCTCAAAGTTCTGGAAATGGAGTGTTTTATTATAATTTGCAAATTACATATATTGATACATATTTTTTTAATGTAAAATTAGATAGTAATAATCTTGTTTATTCACCTTTTTCTAATATTAAATTTAATCCTGATATTTCAAGTGATTATAGCATTATTAGTACTTTTGTTAGAAATGAAATTATTGCAGGAAGTAATTTTTATAAATAAAGATAATTGATCTATTAATTATTCTTTTACTGGAAAATATAATTATGATTCAACTAATTTTGAAAATTATTTATTTAGTTGAGTTACTATTGATAAAACTGGTGTATATAGTATATCATTAAATTTAACAAATAATTTTGGTTTAATAGGTTATTATTATCAAAATGTAGATTTTCACAATTTATTCAATCAAAAAGATTTAAAATATCATCCAACTTTATATTCAAAATATTGTACAAGAAAAGATGAAAAAATAGATTTTTCATTAGTTTATTATTCATTCATGAATAATTATCATAAATTAAAATCAGTTATTTGGGAAGGTTTTTTAAAGCCAGATTGATCAGAAACATATACAATAACTTTTGAAGATCAAAGTAGAATTATAGTATATATAGATAATAAATTAGCAAATTCTTTTGTGGTACAAAAAATTCAAAAACCAGTACTTTTGATACGAAAATTATTTTAATATTTCTTTAGATACATCGATATATACAACTATAAAAATATTATATATTAAATATGAAGATGTTTTAATTCCTGTTTTAAGAATGTATTGGGAAAGTGATATTGTGGAAAAACAAATAATACCAAAATATAATTTATATAGTGTTTTATATAATAATGAAATAACTTTAACTGTTAAAAATGCAGATTCAACACCAAATATATTAACAATAATAACAGATGAGAAATGTTCATTAAATGGAGTAAGTACATTTTCTTTTCAAATATACGATTTATATAATAATAATCAAAATTTAAATAAAGATATTATAATAGTATATTTACAAAATGAAATTAATAGTTCAATAAAAATTAATTGTGGAATAAATTATGATTCTTCAAATTATATATATACTACCTCATTTACAATTACAACTTCAGGAGAATATAATTTATATATTTCTATTTTAGTTAATGGAGTAAGTGAACATATTTTAAGTTCATTTAAAACTTTTTCTTGTTGTAAATGAAAGTGCTTCAATCATAATTGATACTTCAAAAACAATTGTTTCTGGGAGTGGATTAAATGATGCAATAGCAGGTGAAGATTCATATATATATTTAGAATTATTTGATTTTTTAATCAATAAAATTTCAGCTAATATAAATAATGTTAATATTCAATGTTCAATATCTTCAAACGATGAAACTGTTAGTAATGAAAATATTTATTATGATTCTTCAATTGAGAAATATGTTATTAAATATATTGATTATATTACAACAAGGACATTTACTATTACTTTATCAGTAAGTAATCAAGTTTATTGTTTGAATTTGTAAAACAATATTCCTTCAAATCTTAAATCAATTTATAGAGGTTTATCATCAAGTATTTCTATTAATTTTGATACTTCAAAATTCATTTAATATTATTTTAAAAGATGTTTGGTCGAATTCAGTAATTGATCAAAATTATAATATTTATTCTATTATTGATGGAAATTTTGATAAAGTTAAAGGGGTTGAAACTCAAGATTCAAAAGATTTATCTTTATATACTATAACTTATTCATTAAGTGCATTAAATTATACTTATATTGGAAGTGGAATTGGTAAAATTAATTCTTATGCTTTAAAAAAGTGGAATTAGACAATTGACTATATGAATTATTATCTAAGTGAGAATTATAATGTGTCTTTTATTACGTAGTTTCTTTATCTTTATCTGAAGATAGTTTATCACTTGGACTATATGATAAATTGTTCAAAAGTATTCAGTATAATTTCTACTTTAAAGCAACTTATAGTGAAGATTATACTTTTATTTTAGATAATAATAATAAGATTATTTATTGATGATATTTCGAAATAAATTCTTTTGAATCAGAATTAAAAAATCAATATATTTATACAAAAACTTTAATTGCAGGAATTTATAATTTTAGATTAAATATATATATTGCAGAAAACATAGTTTCAATATTATTAAGTTATTATAGTCCAAATCAACAAATAACTTCAATTAATTCAGATAATGGAAATATATTTTATGATTTAATTCCAATTGAAAATAAACAAGTAAATATTTTAACATATTCTTCCCCTTCAAAAATAACTAAATTTTATGAAAGTTCTTCATCATATAGTCTATTAAGTGTGACTTTTAATTGGGAAGTAGCTTCAAATGATGGTTGTAGTTCAATAATAAATTATAAAATTAAAAAAAATGATGATTCATTATCATCATATATTGATTCAGTGACTTTACCAAATAATCAATTTTCATATGAGGATAATAGTAATATTTCACCTGGGAATGAATACAAATGTAAAATTATTGCAATAAATAATATTGGAAATGGGAAAGAAAGTAATGAATTATCTTATTATAGTATTACTTTAATTACACAACCATTAAATTTGGAAATTTTATTATATGATGAGGAAATTTTTAAAATTTCTTGGGATATTCCTTTAGATACAGGGAAAGGAGATAATATAATTTTAATAACATCATATTATTTAGAATATAAAGATAATTCGATTTCAAATTCACAATACACAGAAATTTATTTAGGAACAGATACATCATTTATATATAATATAAAATTATAATTTTTATATAGTCATGTATATGATGATTTTAAAATATAATGTTAAACAAAAAGAGGAAATTCAACAGTATATACAAATAAATAATATTTATATTGATCAAAACCTTCAAAGCCTCAAACATCTCCAATTATAGTTTTATCAAATACAAATAAAGATATTTTCCAGTGACATCTTCAAATGGTTCTCCAATTATAAAATATAATATATATATTAATAATGGTTCAACACCAATTGATAATGGATTAAATTTAGAATAAACTTTTTCAACTGTAACAACAGGCAAAAGTTATACTTTTCAATATTCTACAGAAAATTGAAAGTAATTTTTAAATTACCTTCGCCTCCAGAAAATTTAAATAAAAATCTTTTGAATTTAAAAAAAGGTTCTGTATCAATTTTATGAGAAACTCAGAATGATGATGCAGGGTTACCTATATTAGGATATAATATATATTTAAATAATATTTTATATAGTGTTGTTCAAAGCATTATATTATCATATACTTTTTCAAATTATATTTCACCTACAATAAGTAATTCAATTAGTGTAAGTGCTTATAATAATTTAGGTGAAGGAAATAAAATAACAATTGTTAATTTTTATTCTTCTTCAATTCCAGATAAAATAACAAGTATAAATATAATAAGTGTCTCAAGTAATACAATATCAATTAAATGGAATATTCCAAATGATAATGGAGGAAGCACAATAAATTTATGTGATTTAAAAATAAATGATGGATGTGAATTTGGACAAAATTACCAAAATATAATAAATGAAATAAGTACATCATATACTTTTTCTTCATTAACAATTTCTACTTATTATTCAAATAAGAGTAAAAAATTCAAATGTAGAAGGAGAATGAGTAATTAAGTTAGTAATTTAACTGCAGATTCTCCTATAGTGTTCATAGTAATTTTATTATTGATAAAGATAAAAGTAATACAAGTCAAATTTTCCTTTCTTGGGAAATTCCTTCAAATAATAGAGAATGTGATATTTATGGTTATAAAATATATTTATTTGATGAAACTTTATTATATAATGGTTCATATCCTTATTATATTTTTAATTATGCTAAAAATATTGTTGGTTCTACTTATTATACTTTTAATATTTATTCTTATAATTGTCAATATGATATTTCAACTGGAGTTTCTGCCTCAGGTTATAGTACAAAGGTCCCTAATAAAATGAAACCTTTGGTCATTTATGAATACACTAGTTCTATAAATGTTACTTTTTCTTTTGATAATTCTGTTTATGATGGTGGAATGCCTATTTTATATTATAATATATATTTAGATAATAATAAAGACAGTCAAAATGCTATTTCTTCTGTTTCTCAAAGTAATAAAAGTGAAGTTACTGATTTAAATTTGGGAACTCAATATAAATTAAGTATTAATGATGAAAATATTGTTGATGAAGGAGAAATTTCTGATGAAATTACTTTTACTTTTGCTAATCTCCCAAGTGTTCCTCAAAATATAGCAATTACTAATAGTAATAATTATTTAATTATTTTTATATTTCCTGGAATGCTCCTTCTTCTTCTAATGATGATAATAATATTGTTTCTGGAAATGCTTTTTCAGTTGTATTTTCTGGAAGTGATTTAGATTTTGATGTTACTAATGGAATTACTCAATTAATTCAATATGAATTTAAAGTCAGTGATATTAATTCTGAAAATAGAGAATGTGATTTTAGTAATTCTGCAATTTTTTACGCTGCTTCTGTTCTTTTTGTTGTTCAGTTTCTGGTATAAATTTAGAAAATTATAGTAGAAATCAAATTAAAGTTTTATGGAGTTATACTTCTTCAGGAAGTGAATCAAATATTTTTTATTGTATTATTTATATAGAAGATGATAATTATAGTAATAAATTCTATATCACTGATAAAACATATTATATTATAAGTAATTTAACTTATGGTGAAACATATTCAGTAAAAATTAATTATGTAAATGTAGTTGGAAAAAGTAGTAATAGTTTAAATAAGAGTATTACAATTTCATATTATCCAGATCCATCTGAAAATATGCAAATAACTTCAATAATTGAAAATGATAGTGATATTACTTATTGTGATGTAACTTTTATTTGGGAATTTCAGAATATAAATTCAGAAGAAAATAAAAGCATAAGTGGTTATTCAACAAGTGTATTTTTCATTAATTCAGATGGTTCAATTGATACAAATGAAATTGTATTATACGAACAAATTAATAATTCAGCTTTAACATTTTTTGTAATCATTTAAATTATGATATTTTCACTGAACCAAAAAACGAAAAAAATTCAGATTTGATTAAAATAAGAAATGAAATTACCTAAATTTATTAGTATTTATGATTCTAAAAAAATATTAATTAGATATTTTTATATAAAAAAATATAAGTAAAGTAAATTATTTTTTATAATATTTTTATTAATTTAATTAATAAAATATAATATTATTGAAACAAAGACATAACTTATTTTCCAACTTCTTGATTAAGATTTTTATTTTTGCATTTTACGATAAGTCCCAAATGATTAGGTTCTATCGTAGCATAAACTAATGCAGCTTCTCCTTTATAATTTGCACTTGAAATAGCTTCATTGTTGATAATTTCAACAGCAGCGAAATTTCCTTTAGATTTAATTATTTCATGAAAAGCTTGAGGAGAAGAAATATTAATATTTAAATCATATGAATCTTCTTCTGCAAAACTTTCTCAAATAGGTCTTAAATAATTTGGTAAGGAGAATATTGTGATGAAATATTTATAGTATTTGTATTAGAATTTCCAGTTAAACTTGAAAAAAGATCATTATTATTATTATTAATTGGATTGTTATGAGTTAATCCAACAAATAAATTCATATTATTATTATTATTATTATTATTTGTATTATTATTATTATTTGAATTATTATTAGTTCCTCCAAATATATCACTAAGTAAATCTAATGAATTTGTTTGGTGTGTTTATGAGGTTGAATAAAATTATCATTTCCACCTAAACCTAATAAATCACCTTGATTAGAACTTTTTAAGTTATTATTATTATTATTATTTTTATTAATATTTCCAGTTACATTCATTCCACTGAACTAACCTCCACTGTTATTACTATTACTATTATTTTTACTTTCAAACAAATTATTATTATTATTATTACTATTACTTGTATTTCAAGTAGAATCATTAGTTAAACCTCCAAATAATTCACTCATTAATTTTTTCTTTTCTCTAGTATTTGGAGGATATTTTTCTTCTTGTTTCTTAGCATAAGAACTATTACTAGAACTATAATAATTTCCACTACTCGAATTTCCTGAAACTGCAACATAATGGGAATTTTTATTAGTATTTCCACTTTGTGTAATTCCAGCATTAGTATTACTAACAGAAGTAGTATTTAAAACCTTAGGTTTTTCTGATTGAGAAGTTTTCTCCTCTTTATAACCTTCAGTTCCCCATTTTTGTGCTCCTGTGACTTTAAGTTCTTTTCTAGTATTTGTAGATAAATTATTCCCTTTTGATTCATATAATGTATTAAAGTTTCCTCCCTCACCAAGCATTGATGACACATTATCAGGAGTGTCTTATGGTCCCACATTCAATTGAACTGAATCATAATTGAAACTCTCATATAATCTATCTGAAATATTTTCATCATAAGTTTTTCCTTTGCTCTTGATTGAACAAATGTATTTAAAAATGCTAAAGAAGTATCTAATTCAAATTCATCGTTTATTTTTGTAAATTGGTTTTTTCTATTACTACATTTTTACTCTGGATTCTTTTATATTCTAAACATCTTTGCTGAATTTCTGGGTTTTTGTCATGATAATATTTTTCGATTATTTCTTTCATATAATCTAAAGAAATGAAATTTAAATTTGAATGAATTTTTGTAATTGCTGAAATTAATAAACATTTCTTCATTTCATCATCATAAGTTTTATTAAGTAAATAAGTTAACATTTCTAATATCTGTTTTATTTTATTTTGGTCATTAAAATATAATTTCTTTGAATATTCTCCTGTTACCCAAGCTATAATTTACTAAAGAATCTGGTGAAGTTGCATAATTTTAAATTGTAAATTTTTTAAATTCTTCGATATCATCAGTTTCTCTTTACCATTCATTTATTATTTTAATTAATTTTGAAAGATTATTATCTGTTATCATTTCACCAAAATTAACAAATAATTCATTCATTACCTTAATAAACCACGATTTTGAAGGAGCAAATCTTTCAGTTAATTCAGTATTTTAGTTAAAATATCTTTTTACTAACATTTTCTAAAGTTGTATGTTTTAAATAATTCATCATTTCATCAACAATAACTTCAACATTTTTTAAATTGGTCCTTTTATACAATAATTCAAAAGTATTTTTTTTAAAGTTTCATCATTTTCTTCCAAACAATAATAACTTGTTGATGAGTCATAACATAATTAAGATTAATTTGAATAATAAAAGTCAATCCATTAATTAGGATTATCAGAAAATAAAATTCTAGAAATTGTATTAGATGCTAATTCAATTAAGTGTTGATTAGGATAAATAGTACAAATAGTTTTTAAGCATTGATAAATAATAGCATAACCAATATTAATTCCACTATCATCAGCTCTTCTTAAACATTGTCCAATAATTTCATGCATTTTTTCACAATAACTTTGAGCATCTCTTCCTAAAATTGATAATATTTCCAAAATAATAACTTGAATCCATGATGCAGGAAATCTATGATAATCATAATCTCTAGGTAATTTATGTTCAATAACTTGTTTTAAAATAACAATTAATGGAGTGACTAAATCCTTATATTTATCAGGTTCTTTCATAGAGGAAGTGTTGCAGCCATAACAGAAAATCACATAATAATCTTCTCATTCTTTCATCACAATCAGGAACAGAATTTTTATCAACTTGATAAAATGTATATAAACACATAACAGCTTTTTTTCTTATTTGTTCACATTTATGATCTAATAACTTTAAAATAGGTTCTGTTAAAGCTTGCATTATTGTTGGATTTGAAAATTTAATCACAGTTATCAAAGCCATTCATACTTAGACCCAATTTAATGATTGAATATCTTTCTGGAGAGAAGTTACTAATAATATTAAAAATTCACTTTCTTCATTTAATAAAAGAGAACATGCTGAATATCCTACTCTTTTATTTAAATAATTTTTATCCTAAAGCAAGTATTCTTTCATTTTTTTTGGAATTGTTGAACTTTCTTTTCATTTTTAGAATTTCACTCTCTTTTAATGTTATTTTATCCTCCTCTTGCTTTGAATGACTATCACCTATTGATTTTATTGAATCTCACATCTCTTTTGATAAATGTGTTCCTGAACTATGCATTTTTTTAATAATAATAAATGAAATTAAAGGTTTATTTTTATTTAATTAATGATATTATTTTTTGAAAGATTGTTTGTAAAATAATTTAATTTTATAAAAATGTTTGTTATTTCCACAAAATATTTCAAAAAAAAAAATTTTTTATTGTAATTAAATTTTTAATAATTAATATTATCAACGAATATTTTATAATGTTCTTTCATTTTCATTAACAAAACTCCACCACATTATACCATATGAGCTGCAACAGTACTTTTAACTCCATTATAATTACATATACATCCCCTATTAATGAATTCGTCTCTTAAATATTCTGTCTCAAAATATCCACGTGTAACTGTATTATATCCATCTTTTCTAAGCCACCAACAAATTCCGTTTTCAAAATAAAGATAGAATCTAGTTTTTTCTCCTCTTCTTTCTCCTGATTTTCTTTCATATTCAAAATCTGTATATCCTCATATATTACATTTTAATATATATTTTTGAGCTTTTTTTAATCTATTTTCTTCATTCAAATGCTTTTTTTCTTCTTCTTTTTTTTTAAATTCATCAATTTGAATATAAATACAATTCGTATTATTTTCTTTTTTTAATATTTCTTGAATTTCAAATTCTTTTTCATCTTCAAAATCAACTTTTCCATCATCTGATATAAAAACATAATCATTTTCTATATTTTGAGTTTTCCTGAATTCATTTAATTTCAATGAAGGAATAATCTTTTTCTTTTTTTTTCAAATGTTGTTTTATTTATTAAAGATATTTTTTCAGCCATTTGACGATAATATATTAATATTTATTCATTATTTATTAATCTAAGCTCAATTAAGTCTTATGTATTGAGGATTGGCCCAATCTTCATATCCTCCCTCAACCAACCCAACCATGAGGGTTATCCCATATTTCTCTTAAATCTTTTTAATTTTTTTTTTATTATAAATTCTATTTTTTGGGAAAAAAATTATTTTATATAACATGACTGATTTTATACTAGCCTTTGAAGAATGTCTTAATTCAAATTTTTCTTGTGATGATATCCTCCTTAAATTACAAAATTTATCTAGCTATTCAATAAATCAAAAAATTGGAGAAGCTGAGGTAATTAATAAATTTATGGAATTTTCAACTAAGCATTTCCTTAATGAATTATTGTCAGTCGAAATTAATATCAAAGATGGTAATTTTATTGCTCAAAGTAAGGATTTATTTAATATAAGTCATATGATAATTACTAATAAAGAAAAATATAAGAATAATATTAACTATGAAAAAATAGAATTATTTTATCATACTTTTTTTTTTAGTGAATTTTCAGACGAAAATGAAACTAATGATTTTACATTTTTTTATAAATTATCAGATGATTATACAGATGCAAAAAAAGTTGAAATATATTTATTTAATATTGGTCTTATTATTTTAAGTGAAGAAATAGATTTCAAATCAAAATTAATTGAAGCTTTGTTTTCTAAAGATACACCAGATTTTCTTACTAACATTATTTTAATTTGCTTTGAATATATTAGATATAAGAAACAAGATATTTCATATTTCATACAATTTTGTACTCCATATCTAAATCATTTTAATCTTTATTATTTATCTCAAATCCTAAATAAAGATTGTAATTATAAATCATATGATATTAGAAATCTTTATTATTTACATTTTGAAAAAAATATTAATAATTTAACCAAATATAATATCATAGATGAAGAATCAAAAGTAAATTATATTAAAATTGAGAAAAATGAAGTAATAGATACTATAAATACAAGCAAAGAAGAAATCGAAAAATATTTCAATATTCCCAATCTTCAAGAAATGAAAGATTTATATTTTGTAATAAAAGATAATATTAAAGAAAATAATGAGAAATTTTTAAATATATTTAAATTAAAGGATGGTCAAATGAAATATAAAATTGTTTATGATAAATTAGAAATAAATGATGAAACCCTAAATGTATTTTCTTTTATATATCTTTTAAAATTTAATCAAATCCAGAAAATTGATGAACATTTTTTTCAAATATATAATAAAGGAAATTTAAAAATTGAAATATTTTCAAATTTATTATCAAAATATATGATAAAAATAAATCAATTTTTAGAAGGGAAATTAAAAAATGAAGAAAAAAAGATGTTATTTCAAAATTCAGGATTTTATCAATTCAAAAATGAATGTATATTCTTAATGAATATAGATGAGGAAGAGTTAAAATTATTTTATCTTAAAAATGGATTAAATCAAGTTAATATAACTTCATTGAATAAAGATAATAATTTTATGACCTTTCAAATTTGTCAATCTGAAAAATCATCAACTGATGAATATAATTATTTTTATCAAGATAATGATATTGATGACGAACTTTTATATACTTTTGGAAATTATTCTTTTGAAAATGATTTAAGATGTTATATAAAACATTTCATTAATAATAATACGAAAATATATGAATTACCTCGTCTATATTTTTTATTAAATTATTGCATTCCATTACCAAATAATGAATATAAATTTATTACTAATGTTAGAAGTAAAATTAAAGAGAATAGTTCATATGGATATTGTGAATTAGATTTTGTTTTAAAAAACGAGTCAAATGATGATATAATAATTGAATTTGATAATCCACCATATCGACAAAAATTAATGATGAATTTTCCTAAAGAATTAAAGGAAGATAACAATCAAAAGATTATTTTAAAAAAAAACTCAATTATTTTTTTTGAATTTAAATCCACATTTCCTCAATTTAACTGGGAAGATAAATTTAATCTTTTTTTTAAAAAAGTGGAAAAATTTCTTGAAATATATAAAAGCAGAGGAGTATATGAGAAAGAATATATTCAACTATTTTTTGTTTATGATAGTATGCCAGAAATATATTATTTAAAGTATATGAAATCTTATATTAATGAGCATTTTGGGCTTATGTTTGCTAACTTTGAATTTGGAATTTTTTATTTTTCAAAAGGAATTAATATCTTAACTAATCAAATAATACAAAAGCAATTATCTGATATGCAAACAACAATAAAAGAAATGCAAAAACAAATAAAAGAATTGGAAAAGAAAAAATAATTAATATATTTGCTTAACTAAAATTAACAAATTGCAATTTTTAAATTATTTTTTTTTAAATTTAATTTTAAATTTGAATTATATAAAATTACAAGATTTAAATCATCAAAAATTATTAAATTTCAAAATTATGAAGAATCAGAAATATATTATTATAATAGTATAATATGAAGAGGATCTTTAAAAGAATATATTAAAAATATTATTAAAGAAGAAAATGCAAGAACAATTTTTAAGCTATCATTAAACAACAAACTCAATAATTACTTACATTATGAATGTGAAATATATCTAAGAGACATAAAACCAGAAGATATAATCTATTAAAAAAGAAGATATTTCTAAAATTATTAGATTTTGGTTTAAATTTAGATTCATTTGAATCAAAAAGTTATATGTAAAATTGTGGTATTTTAATTTATTGAGCTCCTATTAAATAATATCTCTTATAGTAAAATTGTTGATATTTTGGTTATTTTATATATATCATTATATAATGAAAAAACTCATTATATACTATTGGTTTAATGATAAGATAATTAAAAGTATTATTTCAGGGAAATTACTTTTTTTTAATTAATTTTCATGTGAAAAAGATTCTTAAATAAATTACCAAAAAAGAGCCTTCATTTTTATGAAGAACTGAATTAAATTATACTATTAAATTTTTATAATCCTTAATGATTTAATGAATTTAAAGATAAAATGAAAATTTTGTTTTATTCTTTTTTATTCATTAAAAGTCAAGATAAATGTCTTGAATATATATTAAATGATTATGAAAATAAAATTATTTTAATAAATTGAGGATATTAAATTTAAAGAAAGAAGAAATTAAATTTTCAAAATCTTTCATTGAAAAAAATAAGATACTACCTATTCTACAAATAAAATAATATAAAAAAACAATAGTAATAATAATAAAAATAATTATAACTATCATCCTCCTATCATAAATAATTCAAATATAATTATTAAGTCAAAATAATTTTTTCTAAAAAGAGTATAATAATAAAAGTAAAATATCTCAATCAAATAGATAATTATAAATGATAATATAAAAATAGAGATAAATGAAATATTCAAGAACCTATAAAAGTAGTTCAAATAGTTTACTTTAAATTAATTTTATTAAAAAAAAAAGAAAAAAATGACATGAATTATTATAATAATAATTAAGTTAATGAAATACTTTTTAAAACAAATTTTAATTAATTTTTCTTTTTTAATTTTAATTGAATTTTGGAAATTGATATTATTTTTGAGAATTAATTTTTTTAATCAAAGTCTAATCTCATTCAATTTTAAATTAAATATTTTAAATAGGGAAAAATAATAAAAAAATGAAAAAAAAGAAATTAAAATTTATTTTACTCCCTCATAATTTTAATTTTTTTAAATAAGTTTAAAAGATTTAAATTTAAAACAAAAAAAATTAAATTCTTTTTAAAGTCTAAATAATTAATTGAATCTTAAAATTAATAGAAATAAGGTTCTAAATCTTTTATATTTATTTTTCTTCCAACGACATCATTTACTAAAGGAATAGTGATTTTAGCATTTTTTAAAATATCATTTATATTATAATTGTTTTTGATTTTAATGAAAGTATTTTTTTTAATTTCATCACTTATTGAATCTTCTAAAATATTAAAATCTTTGAAACGACCATTAATAGTTAAATCTTTATTATTAAGTTCTGAGAACCCTTTCCTAAAATCTTCTAAAGATTTTTTATAATTATCTTCATTCAAAATATACAACACTTCTTCATATGATAAGTGTTTTATAACTTTTCCAAAAAGAATGAGTTCCATAAAATGACCTCCTTCCTTAAATTTTAACAATCTTTTCTTTGGTTTATCATTGAATTTCATTTTATTTTCCATAAAAGAAATAACTGCATTTATAAAATCACCAAATTCATGATAAATTATAGCAACTATAACTCCATTTCAAGAATTAAAACAATTTCTTTGTTATCTTCTCCTACATTTAAATATTTTTTCATTGTTGAAATAACAGTTACTATATTTAAACGATCATGAAATGCCGCAATTGAATTAAATTTTATAGGTAAAAATTTTATATTATTAATAAATTCAGAAATCATATTATCATTAAAAATAGTTTCATAGTTTTCTATTTCAGTTAGATATTTAAAAGCCTCTTCAAATACTTTTGATTTTAAAGTAATTAAAATAAATTCTTTGATTTTATTAA